>VZSZ01007289.1:134608-172473 GCA_013398815.1 Ibidorhyncha struthersii | reverse complement strand
GGGGAGGTGCGGTGGCCCAGCGGGGCGGCCGCGGCTCGGTGAGGTGTTACCGCGTGCCCCAGCCCGTCGAGGCGGCGGCCGGGAACCCCTCTGCTTGTGGGGGTGAGGGGGTCGCTCCGATAACCGTCCTGCGGTCGCGCCTGAGCGGTCCCTGGCCTTCTGCTGGGGCAGGTAACGCGGGAGGCTTCGAAGGAGCAGGGCCAGCCTGGCCTCGGTCGCATTTCCAGCTTCTCAAAACAAAGTGCCGTGTTGCAAGAGGGCCCCGCGCACCAGTTGAAAAACCAGTCTTAAGTGTACCTATATACGTGACACGCCCGCCACTCGGGCTGCGAATTTTATGGAGCAAGGAGATAGCGTATGTGCAAGAGTTTTGTTCTCTGAACTTAATTTTTCTTTTTGAGCACATACAAGTACACGATAAGTGGTCCATTGTACATGGTTGTTGTCAACAATAGCATCATATTTGTGACAAGTTCTGCTATTAAAGCCCTAGCACAACTGTATTTTGTTACTTGAAGTGTTTTAGCCTTTGCAAGTGTTTTATACCACTTGCAGGAAAACTTTGTATTTGTGCTTTAACACAAATTGCAAATTACAAAATCTGGATTATGTGAAAAAGTTGGATCCTGTGTTATACATTTTTTTTTTTTTGGTATGCAGAAGTGCTATGCGCTTCTCTGTAATGTGTGGATATCAGGAAACCTGTAGGTGCTCTTCAGTCTTGTCAACATAAGTGCTTGTGTATCTGATGACTCCTTCAAGTTTTCTTTTTATTTTTCTCCAATGATATTTCTATTTTTCATTTTCAGATTTAATTCAGTTAGAAGAACCTATGGCTGGCAAATAGTAAGTATGATCCTCTCTGCTATGCTAAACTACGCATAGTCATAGTTTGGCAATGCTATGAACAGGAAAATTCTGTCCTTTCTTTCATTGAATGTCTCTAACCACTTCTTTCTGTCTGTCTAAACTTATCTTACTAATGTAGGGAAATTATTGCTCTTTGGAAGACCTTCCGTTCTATTTCACCAGGACTTCCTACCTGAGTCTGTATGTCTTGGATATTATTAATACCTCAGGCAGTTGTGGTTTTGCTCAGGACAGAAGTCATTATGAGGACAATGTCTTTCTCTTTGCCCTTTGTTTGAAATAGTTTTCAACATTTTGCTTTCCTTTCGCTTTTCCAGGTATGTGTGTGTGTGTGATGTTAACTGGTTGTGATGTTCTTATACCTGAGGTAGTCACGGGTGCAGAACATGTTGTTGCCTTGACATTGCATGGTTCAGTATTATGTCATGACATGGTAATATATTTCTAGATCCAAATTAAAATCCCATGGTGTAAGGATGTGCATGCTTAGGTCAAGGGGTGTTTGTACTAGTGTAGACATGTGAAGCCGTTCTTTACGGAGTTGGGTCGGCACGTGTGTTGTAGCACTTGGGTCTTCACGTCACTTATCCAACAACACGGGTTCTTTCCGTGCCTGCTTTGCTTTAGTAGTTTGTGTGCTGAATTCTTTTCACTCGTGTGACAGATTGTATTCTCCCCTCTGGCCCCTCAGAGTAAAAGATGCCCTGGATACTTGCAAGCGCACAGATTCCGTTCTGTTCGGTCTGCTTTTCTGTGTCCAATAAACAGTCTTTTTTGTATTAATTTTCATATGTCTCTGTTGATTTCTACTTCCAGCAACTTTTGTCATCATACTTTATGAATCTCACCTCTTCCTGTTACCATCCGCTCAGTCAGGTCTGGCTACTTTTTACTGTGTTTCTTTTGTTTCCTCAGTGTTGTACTGGCAGTGCTGTGTAAAAAGCTTATAAATCCTTTCCTGTCTTTTTCTAACTTAACAGGTTCAGCTATCATCTCTTCTGTACTCATGCATATTATTTGTTCCTTTGTGTGTTTTGTGAGAGTTCCTGTAAAAAACTGTTGTGGATTCACGTGTTTTACAAAGTTGTGTTTTGCCACAGCCTCTGAACAAATATCAGATGGTATCAAATTGATTTCACTGTTGCCCTACAAAGGAGATTTAATTAGTGACTTGCAGCTTAAGGCTTTCTAGTCCCTTATACAAGAAAGCCGTTGCTGTCATGTTTGTGATGACTATAAAGCTATTCAAAATGTAAACTCTTAACTTTTCCTTACTGGATGAAAATAATAATTGAATTAATTAGTGATATTTTTTGCCTTGTTCAATCTAAGAATGCTGAACCCAATGCAATTTGGTAATGCTGTGGGAAGAAACAGTCCTGCCCTTCCCAGTGGCCTCCTCCTTGATCTTCCCTTTGTGCCAGCACATGCATTTGTACAGCTGCATAAGACTGAGGAAATAAATTAGTTGGAGAAAATTGAGCATTCTTCATCCGGACCTCTTTTCCGAGTTGAGGACAGGCTGAACTGTGCATGGTGTGCAAGAAGAGGAGGTTTTAATTTATTTACTTCAAGATTAGTATCTGTAATCTACTGCTAAAATACCTTTTATATTAGAATGTAGATTATGTGAGGTTCCCACATAGTGTGACAAAATTATTTGGAGAAATATTAGAATAAATCTATTCACGTTTTTTTTTTTTATGTTGCATACAACAAGCTAAGTCTTAAAAACAGACTATTTTTTTATTTTTCCTTTTTACTTATGTGCATAGATTAAATGTAATAAGACCAAACATACCTTGAAGCACTGTGAATTCTTTCTGTCAAGAAAATTCCTGAGTAAAAAGCATTGTATAATGATCTCCAGAATAAAAATTTAGGCTTGTTTAGTAGAAGCACTGCTTTTACTCTTGAGGATTTCAAGATGCAGAATTTCAGATTTTCATCTGTGAAATGTAGTCTCTGATAGTGCAATAATGTCTGTTTCTATTCAGAATAATGTTTTTCTTTATTTCTTACTGAATTTGCCTGAGTAGATGTCTTACAAGTGGTAACCAGCTCTACTCTGATCTTAGCGTGAGCCATAACTAGAATGTAACTTGACCTGGTTGTTAGAAAATGTCACTATAACTCTGTACGGCCATTTAATCTATCTTCTCTCTCCTAGGTTGCTCTAAGATCTGAAAAGTTGATTGGGAAACAGCACCAGGGTGGAGGTTACAACACCGTGGTAAGTATGCTATTTTAAAACGTAGAGGGGAGAAGCTGGGAAACGAGCTGATACGGAATCATGAGTCCAGGAGTGAATCACTTGGTGATGAATTGTCTGCAGCTTTGTGTGGGAAGATTAAAGTGATGAGAATTTTTAAAACAGGAGAAAGCTGTAGCTGGTAGCGTGTTCTTGCTCATAATGAAGGAAAGAAAGAAGCATGCAGAGTATGGGGAAAGGCACTTGATGCTTCACATCTGCATAAAGCTGTAAAACATACTAATCCATTCATCATCACTGTGTGGTTGCTAATTATAGCATTATTATTTTCTTTAATGCTCAAGTGGAAAACTGGGGAGAAATACCATGTTTTCCATTAATAACATGCGGGTTTAGTCATGAAGTCAAAAGTAGAAGTTGGGTATCCTTGACACCATACTCTACTAGCTTTTACTAGTTAACTTTATTAGTTTATGAGAATGTAATGGTAGTAATATTTTATGTTTGTGAAAAAGAAATATTTTAGTCTCATTGCACATTATGTGTTACTACAATAGAATTAATCCAAAGTATTTCTAATATGGTAATTAATTTTTTTCTCCTAAAGGGGCTTTCTAGAAGATGACCATAGAGGATCTCCCAGAACCTTCCTTAGAAGGATATTCCCTCATTGAAAGAGGACGGTTCTTATTCCCAAGCTCTGAAACGTCTGTTACTTTTTCTGTTGCTGCAGCACCAATGCCTTCAGATTGTGGTAAGTACTTTTAACAGAAAATGAATTTGTGATCAACAGAGAATAAATTTGAATAATAAATTTTAAGAAAAGCTATCAACACTTAATTTATTCCTTCTTTTCAGAAAAATTTTCTGCTTGTTAAATAAATTCTCTATTATTTTTTAAAGGAAATGAAAGATGAAGACCCATGCTTTTTCTATTTTTCTTATTGCATATATTTTAAATTATAATATCTTTTCCTTCTTAGTGTTTCTTCTGTGTGTGTGTTGTCAGATGTTTGTAGGTTTTTTGCATCTCAGTATAGAACTGGATGTTGTGTTAAGGTGTAAAATTGCAGTAATTAAATGTAGTTAAGCATCTAGATCACATTTTAAACCTCTAGAGTTACATTTTCTCTTGTGCTTATAGTGTGTAAACAGTAGACTGTAGGGGGATATTTCTGTTGGAAGTGTAGGTCTTTATGGTGGTAAGGACTGTGAAATGAGCGTTGGAAAATTACAGCAAGTATCGGTGATCAGCTTTCGAAGTAATGTTGAATTGTCTTCACATGTATAAATTATAATATTTTTAACAGGATATATAATATATTAAAATGTCACTGTAGGTAGGTATCTTCATAGATAGCTACAGTTATAACGCTGTTGAATATTGCAGAAGATGTTAATAGCATCTATATACCTTAAAAATTACTGCCACCGCCTCTGTTTTTCCTATGCATTGATTACAGCAATCAACCATATTCAGGAAAAATAAACACATGTAATGTTCTGTCTTTGACAGACTCAGCACTTTTGAGACGCATTTGATGAGTTAGCACAGGTTGGAAATTTAACAGTTCCATACAATATATTTTAGTACACGAACATTTTAGCCCTTGTCCGTCCTATTCTACTGTAAGTACTGCCATGATTTATTCCATTCTGCTTTCTTATCCCTTAGAAAAAATTTCCATTTGTCTTTCTTTAAGCATTGTTGTGTTGTGGTATCTTCTAATAATGTTGCAATGTCACTACTCATTGAATAAAAAAAAATTTCCTTTTATAGGAGACTGCTGTCACCTGTGTAACAGTAATAGTATTGAATCTGGATAAAGATGGTTAAACCACAACAGGCAAAGATTCTTGGTCATTACGTTAAGTGCATTTATTTTTTCTTAATACAGTTGAGCACTGTAATCAATGCATGGGAAAGACAGGTGGAGAAAGTAATGTTTTAAAGTATCTAGATACCATTGTCATTCTTTCATGGAACTTTTGACAGATTTTCGGTAACATTTGTTTGGGTTGCAAACACTATAGTTGATCACCAGTTAAGCACTTATGATGGTTGTTATTAATGCTTAATATATTCTCATTTTTTTACCCTAACATGCCAACTGTACCAATCTATTAGAGTTGATTTCTGGTATATAATTTGGTTCAGGTTCGTAGAGAGAAATCTTGCTGGTAGAGTACGAATCATGCATATTGTGCAAGATCATTAATCTTGTTGGCGAGTTGCCTGGTCTGTTTACTTCATAGTTTTCAGCAGTAGATCAACTGTGGTTGATGCGGAAGTTAAATATTAGTAGATGAATCAGTAGATCTGTGTCAATGCGTGGGACATAGGTAAGAAGCACACTTTGTGTAGTGCTGGGAGATAAGGGGTTTGCTTTTTTTTTTTATATGCTAAGTGCAAATAAAAATTCATGCTAAATATCAGTGAAGTTGTCCTCCTTTTTCATACTTGTTGAATCAAGGCAGTGCAGTTAGGAGAACTCTAGATAGCCAGGAAGCAAGCTTCATACGTGCTTTTATCTGTTAGTCCAATCTAGAAGTGTGGTATGCTCTTTTTGAGGAAAGGTTATGATGATTCATCCAGCGGTAGTTTATACCATGTTATACACCCAGATGGCTGATGCTCTATTTTACTTAACCTGTATGTCCTTTTTGAGAGCCTTGTATCTATGATTGATGCAAGCTGACATCGTACGTTAATTTAAAACCTTTTAAAAGTCAAGCCCCTGATAGCTGCAGTGGGGGTAAAAGTTCAGTGTTTTCCATGATTCAGTCATTTGCTGGTGACAGGTTCTCTGCTTCTGTTCCCTCTCCATTAGGAGCCATTGCTATCCAGATTCTTTCATATAATTTTCCGGAGTTGGAATAAATTCCACAAATTTAAAATACAGTATGTGTGTATACATGCATACACATATACCTGTAAGTAACATGAAGTATCATACTTTAATAATAAGGTGGGTTTTGCACCTATACTTCGGGCTGCCTGAAGCAACATGAGGCTTAAAACCTTAAAAATATATCTTTTTTCTGATCTCGGTTTGGTGGCTAATTTTTAAAGATGTTTGGTACCTGCAGCTGCCTCCAGCTGGGACTGATACATTAATGAAATATTTGAAAATAGTGGAGGCTATACAATGCCTTCCTGATTTGTGCATGTGTTTGTATTGTGGTATGTTTTTTGTAAGTTGTGATGGAAGAAGAAGGAAAAGACATGTTTTGTCGCGTAAGGAGAAACCATGTACACATTTGATCACCAAGAGATCAAGAGGCTTGTCTGTGCTTGGGAACAGCTTAGAATCAGCAGTCTTTGGCTCGCCTGAAGCAAGAGTAAACCCTCATTAGCATAATCACAGCACATCTCTGTTAGTCCTTGCCTAAACTTAAAACCAGTCTTGCAGTGCCATTGTGTTGGTTGCTGATTCAACGCTTGTTCAGAAATAGAAGCAAGACCTTAGTATTAAAGGAAAAATAGACCAGACGTTAAAGAAAATTTTCTAAATTAATTCAACATTCTGATTTTCCAGTGTGATTAGTTGTGAAGTGACTCTCTCTGCTATACTTGGCCTCTGAGTTTGAAAAACTAGATGCATGTTAAAACTTACAATTGTGCCTAATGATTGCTTTTTTTAACAGAATTTTCCTTCTTCGATCCCAATGATGCAGCATGCCAAGAAATACTTTTCGACCCCAAAACATCAGTTTCTGAATTGTTTGCTATCTTAAGGCAGTGGGTTCCACAGGTCCAGCAGAATATTGATATTATTGGGAATGAGGTGAGGTATAAATGAAGATCCTTGAATATTTTCAGTGTCAAAGAAATACTATGTTGACATCGAATAAAACCAGTTCATTCAGAAGCAGAACTAATCATAAATGCAGCTACAGTTTCTGCCTTTTAAGGAGTAGTTAGTGGTCAGTGGCTTGTATTCCACATGTTGTCAGCTTTCATTCGGAAAGGGAAAGACGATGGATAAAAATTCAGTACATTTGGATTGATGGTAGAAACAATGTTTCTTCTCAAAGCAGTTGTTTAGAGACCCTTCACCTTGGCGTTTCAGTTTCCTGCTTAGCAGTAATCATAACTCCAACATATGAAGTTATAGTGAAGCCTGACCTTAACGGTAATGTTTCTAAGGCACAAAATGAGCTAGGAACTAAAATCTCTTTGCAAAATTCAATAGGCTGCTTTCAGAAGACACCTTGTTTCTACTAATTTCATACTACTTTGTTATTTTCTTCANTTGAGAGACCAAAGAACAAGGGGAGAGACTTCATAAATTATGATGTTTTCCTATTGTTCAGTTAAGCAGTTAACTTTTCAGCATGTGAAATGTATGTTAGAAGTAATAATATACAGAAGCTTTAAAATCTGTAAAGAATGCAGGTTAATGGTATTCACATAATATTATTTATTACATTTGTGCATGTTGCTCAGTTCTGCAGTTACAGTCTATTCTGGCAGACTTCTTTGTTATGAGCCGTTGAAATGAATCCAGCAGTCAATATATCTGAAATAACTTACTAAATAATACTGATGTCAGAGATATGCCAAAGCTAAAACGTGTTTGTTTTCCACTTGTCTCTCAGATCATTAAAAGGGGTTGCAATGTGAATGACAGAGATGGACTGACTGATATGACTCTCTTGCATTACACTTGCAAATCAGGGGCTCATGGTATTGGTGAGTAAACAAACGTCATTATAGATGTAAAAACCTAAAACCTAATTAATTCACAAAGGCTAATCCCACCGACTATTACGGATTTTTTTCCTTGCAGTAGTTTTTTTTTTTCCTAGTGCTTGGTTTTTGCTCTTCTAGTGGCCATCAGAAAGCAAGATACAGAACTGCAGTGCAGCTGGGAGAAAGCTGAGTTAGTGGTATAGGTATTGCAAACAATGATATCAGCGTAAACACGTGTTTAATGTAGCAAAGGCTGTTTCAGACTGATGTACAAACTGTGAACTAAGCTATCGACAGTTTTTTTACATCAGTGAAACAAGAACATTTAGATGACTGGCTGTTCTTTTTTGGTTTTTTTACTTTCACCCTGATCGTGTCAGAAGAAAACAGTAATCTTTGTTTGCATTATTATGATCGTAAGTACTGGAAATAAGAGCGTAATGTTGTGCGGCTTTTTTGTTTTTTTTACTTTCACCCTGATCGTGTCAGAAGAAAACAGTAATCTTTGTTTGCATTATTATGATCGTAAGTACTGGAAATAAGAGCGTAATGTTGTGCGGCTTTTTTGTTTTTTTTACTTTCACCCTGATCGTGTCAGAAGAAAACAGTAATCTTTGTTTGCATTATTATGATCGTAAGTACTGGAAATAAGAGCGTAATGTTGTGCGGCTTTTTTTGTTGACCCAAACCCAGTTCTCCTCTGAGTTTGAACTAAGTTTCTGAGTGAGGTGTGGCATAGGCTAGCATTTCTGGTGTTCACAGATCTTTTAACATGAACTTCAGCATTGTGGGGTGTAATTTTTTTTTCTTCTATCAGATACTAAAATCCCTGGTTTTGATGGGTGACACATTACATTATTTACAGTAGAGGTAAATAGGTAGCGTTGTTATATACTATAGTAGAGATTTCAGCCCTTTATGAAAAGGCAAAAATTTCTGCATCCTAATCCTAAAAAGAAAGGCATAGTAATTGTTCAGCTGTGAGCTTTAAGGGTTTAATGTATATTACGTGTTAGACATAAGCACGTACATGTTCTTGAGGTCAAATAAATCTAGTGCATATTCTACAAAAATTATCTTGCAGGTGATGTTGAAACTGCCGTAAAATTTGCGACGCAGCTTATTGATTTGGGTGCTGATAGCAGTTTACGCAGCCGCTGGACAAATATGAATGCCTTGCATTATGCTGCCTACTTTGATGTTCCAGAACTTATTAGTGTTATTTTGAAAAATGCAAAGCCGAAAGGTAGGCATTGTTACTTTTGTTTTATGTAGTTGTCTGTATTTTGTTACTCTGTTGACCCTAAGATGGTGTGTAGTAGTCTTTAAGTGTGGGGTTTGTTTATCCATTATACATAAATAATTTCTAATTTCCTGTTCTTTTAGTTAGCCTCATTGGTTAATTTTTCTCTTAAACTATTTTTTTTTTTTGTGGTTTAACATTCTGTTGATGTTTTTTAAACTCGAGCTTTGTACAAGATGGTGGAGAAGTATCTTAACAGAACGGAAAGCAAACAGGTTAATTCTAAGTTGTTGAGGACTAGCAGAATGTATGCAGAAAAGCAAAGATGTAACTATTCTAGTAAATTCTTAGGGTTTTTAAGATACCTTAAAAATTGAGAAGCATGTTTGAAATGCTGGGAGAAGAGTAAAGGAGTAGGGATTTGGCAATGGCATGTGGCAAACTAGTGACTGAAGCAACTTTGACGTGCTCATTTTTCCCACTTCTTGGCTGTCTAGAAGGTCACGTAAGGAACAATTTGACTTTAGTGTCTGGCATAAATAGATAATACCTTTTGGAATGATAATATGAAGGATTCGATATTGGAGCCCTATTTATCGTAATGCAAATGGAAATACAGAAATGGTTCTGAACCAGAACCATTTGTTCCTAATTTGGTCAGGATATCAAAACCAGTAAGCAATTTTAATACTAAAATTACACAAATGTTAATTTGTTCTACTGAATATCCTTCTGATTGTGCCATTTTGCAAAATTATTGATGCCCTTTTTTATCTAGGTGTAGCTAAAGACTTTGTCTCAAAATTCTGAAAAGCTGGTAGGTTTTTAGAATACACAAGGCTTGCTTACCACATCTTGAATCATCGTGGAGGTAATTGTTAAACAGCGCTGTTATTGGTATGACATGCTGAAGAGGTAACAAGTCTAGGTTGGTAACAGAAAACAAAATAAGACTGCACAGTAGTTAAGTCCACATCACATTTCAATAGTCCGGTCTCCATAATTTGCATTAGCAGATTAGGTCTTCTTTCAGATCTCATTTGCATTTGGCGTTCTCATCTCCTCCTGTGCATTGCCTACAGAAGGGGTGGGAATTTGCTCACATTTCCAAGGAAACCACTCTGGATAAATGCCTTGGCAGTTGGCAATTCTTGGATAAGCAGATGGGTTTTTTTAATCTCAGAAATGTGTAAAATGATTTGCCCTGTGACATGAAAACAATGGATTGTCTGAATTAATAGCAAGAATAATCTTAGCTCTATACTTCGTCAGGCAGTTTGCAGAGGAGGGAGGATGTACGTAGAAGGCAAATATGCCTTGGATAGATCCATACTGAACTGGTGAAAAAATGGTTGTTAATGTATAAATAACTTTTCAAGACAGTGGTATACTGGTTCTGAGACACCCATTGTGAAACAGCCAGTACCACAGATGTTTCCTTTTGATTTACTGCTAAACTATTTCCTTTACGATGCTCTGCAGTTAAATTCATTATACAGATTTACTCCTTGATTGTTAGAACAGAGAGCTAGTTTGATCTTAGATTATTAGAGGTTTTAAATATAAAAATTGTTAAAGGCTTAAGAATTAGAAACATTGTGTGGTGCCATTAGACAATGACTGTAACCTGCATGGGTTGCTAATGATAAAGCATTGCTGCATATTAATTTTCCCTAGATAGTTTGGGGGTGAGTTTCTTTTTGTCACCTGTACCATGCCAGCTTAGACCTAGAACAAACCTGTAAGGAACCAGTGTTTAAAAACTCTTAAGCGTGAAGCTTGCAAGTCTGAGGAAGTCACGCTAGTCTAATTAAAAAAAAATAAAATCTACATGTCAGTTACTTTTTAAAATGTGACAAAATGATATCTCTCATGTACATGCAACTGCTGCTGACTCAGTAGCTGACGTTACTGACCAGTGTTTCTGCAAATTGGTTCCTATGTGTGCAGAAAATACTTGATAGCCTTATTAAACATGGAAGTTTCAATGGTTGTATACAACTACACAACTTCTACTCAGTTTTAAACTAGTAATGGTCTTTTGACATCTGATATATAAAAGGTGCATCTGCATACGTAGCTGTTGTTATGATCGCATCATGTGAATGCAGTCTTTTTTCATGTGTGTGCCAATTAAATTTAAAATAGCAAAGCTTGTATTCATATTAGTGAAATTGTAAAAATGTTAAAATTTGATCCCGAATTTATATTTGATCTATATAAAATTCAGAATCCATCTTTGTTAGTATGTATAAAGTCGACATGTCTATACAGACATATATATTTGTATATCTTCTATATATGTTGATGTTTTATTTGCCCCCGAAATATTAACTTAGTATAACTGTATAAGGGTGTTGATACAGTTGGGATATACTTTGTTTATCACATTGTGAGAAGGCTTAGTGGTTTTGGGGACAGAGACTGATGCTGGAAAATATTAGGAGACTGTACAGCCCTGAAGTGGAAAGTTTTATGTTCCTCACCAGTATTTCAAATTGTAACATTATTGCTAATACTTGTTGGCTTTTGGTTGGTGTATTAAATCAGCTGGCATTTTTAATTAACAGTCATATACATAATTGACTCAAACTGACATCTCTCTTGTATAGTTTAGGACAGGAGTGAAAGCATAAATAGACATTAAAACTCCAGTCTTCTAGAACAGTAATAATTTTGTAGCAGATGGAAAGATATATTGGGAACAATTGATGGAAAGATATATTATGCTAAATCTCTTCTAGTCAAGTGCAGTGCTCCATTTTCCAAACTATCAGTGCAAGACCTTTCAGAGTGCAATTCTTTGAAAACAAAGAAATTATAAAAATCACTAGCTCTTACTTTGTTCTTGGCCATTAGTAATTAAATCAATGTAAAGCAGAGATATAATCAGTTTTCTCTTGCCCCACTACCTGCTCACAAAGGAAAACAACTGGTTGAAGATGCATCTCATTTTAACATTTGACACCTTGAAGCAATAAAATAGAAATATTTCTGAAACGGTAATTTGCATGCAAACTGGAAGTTACTAACTTGTTAATCTTAGCACAGTAGATTGGACATCCTGAATAGCAACAATTTTGCAGTTAAGTCATCAGTATTATAAAATGAATGAAGGTAAACGCTCATCTTCCAGATGATGTTCATGGCATGAATAAACAGGTGGAGATAAGGTTGGTATTCTGTGTAGAATTACTTCTTATATGCATGTAGTACATAAATAATGGTGTCTCTGTATACATGTTAACATAGACTGTAAAAATGAACGTACTCTCAAGGAATCTGTAGGGTGAAATATTCACATAACCGACTTACATACCTCACGTGTGATTTTTAATTGCAGATGTGGATGCCACGTGTAGTGATTTTGATTTTGGAACAGCTTTGCATATTGCTGCATTTAACCTATGTACAGGAGCCGTCAAGTGCTTACTGGAATATGGAGCAAATCCTGCCTTTAGGGTAAGGAGTTAGGTGAAAAAAGTACCTCGAAAAATTGAACAGTCTGTCCAGGACTTTGGTTAGCTAAAAATGTGTTACGTGGAATGATGGTGCCTCAGAAAAATTATTTATAACTCATAATGGATGATTTTGTATGCTTTGTCATACTTGTGTGTTGAAGTTTGTGTTTTTATGTCGCAGTTTAGTTCATTAGTTCAAATAGCTTTCAAGATGTTCTTCTATTTGTTGCTTGAACTTTCATTTAATACTCCTTTGTGTCTTGCAACAGTTATCATTGCAGTGGTGGACGTTTTCAGAAATACAGGAGTGCAGTCTGTGACCTCCAGAAATGCAGTGTATTGCTTAGCAGTAAACATAGTCTTGGCATGACTAACTGATAATGAAACATTAACTGCTCTGCTTACTAATGAAGTAATAGGCCCGAGTTATAGTGTAAAATGCTGCTATATGTGTCTAGCCACAAATTTTGGGTTTTGTTTTTTTTTGGGGTGAGGGTGTGGTGTTGTTGGTTTGTGGAAACAAAGAAAATACAGTTTTGCTCTGTGTCATTCCCTCTTTGAGCTTCCTGTAGTTTCTGAGTCCAGAGGCTCAGTTGAGTCGAAGTTGGAAGACTGAGATAATTATGTTTCCACAAGCTTTGCAAAAATTGGCAGATAAGTGAAGATCTATACTAATGCCTTTGCTGAAGAAAGCGTAGGTAGAACCTGCCGTTGTAGCAGCTTGACGGCCTAACCGTGTACTTGCTGTCTGGCCAACGGGCCCTGAGTTAAGGTTAATCCCAGGTGAGCTGGTACTCCAACAGCTCTGGCCTAGGGTGGGTGTCACATGGGACATACGGTGAATCACAGTCTCTGCTCTCTGGGAATGGGAAGTGTTTGGAAAGAGCTCTGTCCTTAATTCGTATCTCATGGAATAGTCTGTATCTAAATAAACCTGAACAGATTTATTCAGGTATTTATGTGAGACTTCATGTATCCTATACATGCAACACATATTAATTAAATCCTATCTTACATTTGGAATAAGCCTCACCAAGGAGTAAACTATACACTGGCTAAAGATAAATTCTTTGGGAGGTGTTAGTTTTACAATATTGGCATTACAGACCAGAATTCTTGCTTACTTTCCTAAATCTGTGTTCGGGTACACAGATATATACAGGTGTGTTTTTTTGTGTGTTCTGAGTACTAATAATATTCTTAAGATTGAAAATTTTGGTAACTTGGTACTTTTGAAAATAAGACACTGTAAATGCTAGTTTACATACCTAAGGATGTTTTGGCATCCTCATTTGAAAATGTGGCTATTCTTATAATTGTTTATATTCTAGGAAAAACATCTAATGAAGAGGATTAAAAGCTTCATAAACTGCTATGATTTTGCCTGATCAGGTTTACCTTCTCACATTAAATCCTGTGCTATGTTATTTTTCTACAGAATGACAAAGGGCAGATTCCAGCAGATGTGGTTCCTGATCCGGTAGATATGCCACTGGAAATGGCAGATGCAGCGGCCAGTGCAAAAGAAATCAAGCAGATATTGCTGGATGCAGTGCCTCTCTCTTGTGACATCTCAAAAGCCATGATTCCAAACTGTGATCATATCACAGGCAAGGCCATGCTTTTATCGCTTGGCCTGAAACTAGGAGATCGTGTTGTTATTGCAGGACAGAAGGTATGACGAGCAACCTAATACTACCCTCATAATTTCTGGACAGTCCATTTATTTACCCCCTTGGAGACATACCTCACATTTGAGGGTCTAAAATACTTTCTGGAAGGTATGAACTCTGGATGGCAGTAAGGATCTGGTTACAGAAAGTAATAAGCTGAACAGTTACGTGTTAAAGAAAGTCACTACTATGAAAAGCTGTTTTGACAGGCAAAGTCTGCATTTTGTACCTGTAAACAATTTTTTTACAGTCTCCTATAGTACATCAGCATGGCTCAGCTTTTATTAACGTTTTTGGTGTCACATCAAAATGATGGTAAAATTTACAGATTACTTTGTGAGTTGCCCAGCTTTCAGTTATGAGTATGTATTTGTGATTTACCCCTGATAGTTTCCAGAAGGCAGTAAAAGAAAACTTTAATTCTGCTTAGCCTATAGTAACCCAATTTCACTGGTGCAATGCAGCTAAAATCTTTGAAGCAGTGCTGTGCCAACAGGGTTGTTAACATGGTTCTGTGAAAGTATAAGAATGTAGCTAATACCGCTCCAGCTCAAATGTGAATAGCTGTTATGAAGCTGCCTTGCTAGACACATATTGAAAAACGCATTTGAAAAATAAAACGTTGATATTGCAGTTAGTATTCATACCTTTTATTTGCTCTGATAGCAAGGGCTCTGAAATAATTTAATAGTGCTAGAACTCTTTAAAGATTTCAAATATTTTTCTGGTAAATATTAAAGGCATTTGTGAGCAAAATTTTATGTTTGAGTAGCTTTACCTTTAATAATTTTTCTAGTATAACTTCAGATTTGTAATTATCACAACTGAAGTGTTCTAAAGTGAACTCCACTGAGAGTGCAAAGCAGCTTCCATGCTGTATTTTCATTTGGTGTGTTCTTGAAATTGGGTCAGGAAAAGTGAAGGAATCACTAGGTATGCAGAAGGCATTTTAACTGAAGTATGTACAGGAAGCCGCTTACTCTTTAAAGACGGCAAGAAGTTCATGGAAGTTTCTTTTACAGAAAGCCATTGCACAGCAAAAGCAAGGGGAGATAATGTAACTGCAAGTTAGTGGAGGATTTATAGCAAGTAAGGGAAGAAATTAGTCCTTTTGTGTATCTTTGCTCCAAGTAAGGCACATAGATCTACTTGTACTGTAATGTGCTTACTGTGTATGGATAAAGTGTCCTCGGTTTGGTTACTTTATTTTTTTTTTATTGAGTATGCTATTACAGTGTTTTTTAAGAAGTTTTTGGAAGCTGTTTTTCTGCTGCCAAAGGCCAGCAGGGATTTCCAGCCAGCTTTTTTTAAGGGAGTCAAAGTTGTCATACAGCAGGTGGGAAGGAGGAATGTGTTTGTAGTTTTTGGTCTTCCTTTTTCCACGTCTGCTTTCCTCCCTTCCTTTCTTTGTGTGCGAGGAGCTGTTCTGTATTACTCCCATATTGTTTCCCACCCACTTTCTCCATTTATCTGAATGGAGAAGTGGAAATCTTAGCCCTGTCTTCCCCTTTCCCTTGATACTCATAAAAGTGTGCAGGGCAGAGCAAAAGTGAGAACAGGATGATGAAAACGGTGCCCAGTTCTTAACATCCTCTTGGATCAGTTCTCATTTCTGGAATATGGAAGCTGGGACGAGGGCACTGGAATGGCAGCGTTTTTACGAGCAATGTTTATGGATTGCTGTTCTCTTTCCTGCTTCTGCAGTCTCCTAACATACCAGCTTTAATGAAGCTTGAAAGCCAAGTACAGTAGATGCCTGAGGGAAAATGGATTCCTCTCTTGATTCCTACTGCACCTGTCATTCTGGTTGTCTCACAGGGCAGAAGGCTGTGTAAGCAGCTGTTTTTATGTACGTGATTTGTGGGTCCCCCCCAGCTTCACCAGCTCATGCTCTGCTAGATTATATGTTATCTGAATGGACACTCAAGGAAATGTGAGTGCAGGGAAACCAGTAGCTGGAAGAAAACTTTCCTCCTGTTCCTGCCATGTTTCTCATGTGCGAGATGTCCTCTGCTCCTTGCCCTGCCCACGTCCTAGGGCTTGTGCAAAATTGGAGCCTCAGTTTTGCCATCTCCACCTCCAGTTTAAGATGCTGGTCCCTTCCCTCTGGTCGGTAGGCGCCTTTGGCTGGTGCCTGGAGAGTGGAGGAGTCTGTTAGGCTGCTTGGCCAAGCTTCCTCTGGCTGAATTTGATCTTTGGGTTGGGAGCTAAAAAGTCCAGGTCTAGGGTAGTGTGATGTACCTGCCTATTACAGTCAAATTTAAAGGAGATCTTCAGAGTAAAAGAAGAATAGGCTCTGGGTCACATTTGTTTATTTACAGAACATTAAGAAAGAGTAGCTGGGAGGTTTTATAGGAAAGAAAAAAAATGTTTTCTGTGTTTATTCTCTGAGGGCTGGATTAGACAGCGAAGTCATAGTAAAAATGAACTAAGAGTATTACGGTCACACGAGATAATGAAAATTGAGCAACTGAAAGATCAAAGGTTTTTCTTCCTAAAACTAATTTAAAAATCAAATATAAAAATGAATTTGAATCAGTGTTAAATGCATCTCTGTTTGTTATTCCTCCCTCGTTTGGTTGAAGTGTGTGAGCTTATAATGTATATTTGTGGAGACTGAGGTCCACCAGCAAGAATGGTTTGTCTTGATATTCTTGATATACTTATCTGTTCGGAGTCTACATAGTATATATTGAAACAGCAAAAAAATGTTCTAACATTTGCTGGCTTTTAAAATTTTGTTTAATCGTAAGGAGGGAATAAAAGACTTAATTTTTTCTCTGGAAAAAAATGCTATGCTCTGAAGTTTACCCTTTAACCTTTGCATACATACCTATATATACATATTTATACATACAGAGATATATAAGTTTTTATCTAGTATTTCCATGGACTCTTCAATGCAGCAAGATGATTGTGGAACTACTGGTGTGGAAGACACTGAAAGTAAAACTTCTCGTTAGGCATAGACTCCTGTGCCTTGCTGACTTGGAGGTGATTACTGTGTCATTTGTGCCTGTTACGAGATCTGTCAATAACCAGTGCTTTTGTTTAATACAATATATACGCAGAAGGAGTAAGACGTTTTGGCAAATGCATTGGCTAGCTTTGAAAGATAGGAATGTCAGTGATCAAGGGAGATTGTCGTGTTTGTATTTTTCTGTTCTGATCAAAAGCTTGGAGATGACTTGCTGTCTCCTTCGTAATCTAATGGACAGTACTTGTTTAACAAAGTCATTCTGTGTTCATGCTTTGTGCTTTAGGTTGGTACATTAAGATTTTGTGGCACAACGGAATTTGCCAGTGGCCAGTGGGCTGGCATAGAGCTGGATGAACCAGAAGGAAAGAACAACGGAAGTGTTGGAAAAGTCCAGTACTTCAAGTGTGCACCGAAACATGGTATAACCTCTGATTTTTTTCTTATATTTTTTTAAAACCTGAATTTTGAAAAAAGTGTTGGAAGATATGAACCTTTTGGAAGAATAAAAACAGATAAGAAATTCTGTTGCTTTTCTTTTTTCTTTCTGTCTTTTTTTTTTTGTTTACTTTATTGATTCTTTTAACCATTCCTAGTGTTTTGGCCACAACTATTTGGAAAACCACAGAAACAACCAACCAGTCAAAATTTCTGGTTATTTCCTTGAAATTTCCTGTGAGATAAGAGTCTGTCCTGGTTTTCCATCTATATTGTTGAAGCTATTTGTTTGCGTTGTAACAATAACGGCTATGTTTCTTTAGCTGCTTTGCCTTCCTTTTGAAAAGATTCACACCTATAGCTGGTTTCTAACTTCCAGCTTGAGGTATTTTATTTGCTATTTCACGGACTCTCAAGATATACAAAGTCTTATCTTTTGTAACAGTGGAGACTGAATGTTACCGTTAGGACAAGCAGCAGATTCTAATCGAAAGTTTTACGGACTTCCTGAATTACTCTGTTCAAACTGCTTGATAAGTCTTTTGGTTTCACTGTTCATTTGAGCTAGTTCTTGCCTACAAGTGCTTTGACAGCATAGCAAGCCATGATGGGACAAGGAGTAATGGTTTTAAACTACAAGAGGGTACACTTAGACTAGATATAAGGAAGAAATTTTTTATGCTGAGGGCAGTGAGACACTGGCACAGGTTGCCCAGAGAGGTGGTAGAGGCCCCATCCCTGGAAACATTCAAGGTCAGGTTGGACAGGGCTCTGAGCAACCTGATCTAGTTGAAGATGTCCCTCATTGCAGGGGGGTTTGGACTAGATGACCTTTAAAGGTCCCTTCCAACCCAAACTGTGCTATGATTCTATGATTGTGGCTGAAAAAAAACCCTAAATTAATTGATGTAAGAGATAGTAGCCAGAAAGTTTTGTTACACTAATATAATTCCTGGTTCTTTTTTGGCACATGCAATTTTCTCTCTAGGTATCTTTGCACCTCTTTCTAAAATAAGCAAAGCTAATCACAAAAAAAGCTCTGTACGAAGTGCTTCCATGCGGTCTTCACCTTTGGTCAAATCCAAGAAAATAGATGTGACACACATAACTTCCAAAGTGAATTCTGGTGAGTGCTTTCTTGTATGTTGAGAGAGAATAAAGAGATGCCAATCTTCAAGAATTAGCACCAGTCCTGTAAATTTTGATATTAAAATACTTGTTTGGAACCAGTTCATCACTTGGGATGAGAAGCTGATAAGATACTTACTAACTACATGTGTACATTAGAAGCTCACTAGTTTTTAAACTGGTACTGGAAGGATGTTATGTGTAGTTGCTTAGTGATTATAGTGATCTGATGTACTATAAGAGGTTCTAGTCTTTATAAACTCTATTTAAAAAAAAATCACCATTTATTCTTTAGCCTTTAAAGTTAATTTCTGGTTGGCTGTGATATTAGTTAAATGACTCAACTGAACTACTTTTCATTTACTAAGATCTTCCAGGGTAATTTGAAATGTCTCACTGAAATCAGTGAAAATCTGGAAACTAGTCTATATACACCTTTATGTATAGAAATTGAAGAAATGTAATTTATTTTCTGGCAAAATGATCAAGGAACTATTTAACTGGTTGTGCTTTATCTGCTAATTAAGTTATCTGAGTAAAACCAGAGGCAAATTAGAAGAGAAAGGATGTCCTTGTACTAAGGCTTCGGTCTACTGATTGGAGTTACAGGCTCAGTCCCTGGCTCTGGCTTAGTCTTTTAGTAATTTATTCAAATTACTTAATCCTTCCTTGTAAGTTCCCTCCTTGTGAAGCAAGAATGGTGCATCTTTTCTGTCTGTTTAGGTTCCAAGGTGTCTGGAGCACAGACTCTTCCCTGCAGTGTACAGTGCCCACCATGCATAATTTGGCCCCGTGCCTGGCTGGCTACATCATAATGTCATTAAATATATTACATTAGCATTTCTTTTGCCTTTTGAACCCTGTTTAGGTGACTCATATTAAGGCAGCACAGCTTGTGGGATGGAAGATATGCATACGTTCTCATCAAATTTACTCAAGCACCCTAAAACACCCCATTCTTTACCAGTGATAGGCAGGGTATAGAAACAATGTGCCAGGCTGGTGAGAGAGATGCATTTTGGATGATGTGTGCAACTCTTCTCTGCATAGATTGAGGGGGAAGTAAGCCCGAATTACATATATTTACAACAAGGACACAATTTAAGCTATTTGTAAATTGTCATCCTGCATAAAAAGCTTCTCAGAATAATCAGTTTGTTAGGAGTATTGCTCAGGAGCAGATCTAAGCTGACTTTTCCTGTTAAATATTTCTCAATGTTTGATTCAGTTTGTTGTGAACTGTTTGTAATTCATTAAACTATAATTTTGTCACAGACGGTGTGTTCCTGACAGTTTAGTCATAAACCACCTTTTCTGTCACAAAGGTGCATTTGTGTCTTTGTAAATTTTAAACATTTGATACTTTGCTTTAGGTAAAAATCGGTTATGCATCATCTGCCAGGCAGAGTTTACATCCACTAAGAGTAACCTGGAAGCTGCCGTTTGTAAGCTGTTCTGTGTGGAAAGGTCCATTAGAATTAATGTGCCTGACTGATTCTCAGGCTGCAGTGGGAGGAGATAGCTGCACAGACGGAACTTTTGTTTTGCAGTGTTTTACGTGCATCACCAGATTACATTTCTTTCCCTTAAACTTCATTCCAGCAATACGCTGCTTTGTAATAATACAGGAAAAATTAATATGCTTTTTGTAGATATGGTCATAAGCTGCAAAGTAAAATATAATACTATATAGAGATTTTCAAATTTGATTTTCTTCTACTGGATTTGAATAATCCATCAGATTGATGATAATAGGTCTTTTTCAAGTTTTTGGAAAAAGGATTACTGTGATCAAATTGAGGAATGTGTTATCAGTCACAAACTAGGTCTTTTTGATCTGATGCCTTAATGGCTAAACCATAAAATTTTTGAAAATACAGTACTTTTGCCAACTAGTTCAGTCCCTGTAGCTGAATTAAGCCCAGAGAGGTAGTTAAATAAAAAAGATGTGATTTTTCTTCATGACAGGGAGGGGATAAATCATAGATAAGCTTATTCCTCATTGAGTTAGGCTAGAAAACTGTCAGAAATGCAAAATGACACTTCACAAATTGTAACACGTTCAGTTATATAGGCAGTAATAGTTCATGTGGATATCACATCGCTGTTCTAAGAGTTAGGCTCTTAAAAATGGTAGTGGCATACTTAGTTCGTTATTTATAGACTGAAGGAAGATTTGGTCTCAAAACTTTTATGTGTAATCTTTAACGCAGAAATTGTGAAATTAATACTAGTGAATAGTATACCTTAAGTACTATAAAAGTGTATGTTGTGTATGTAATAGATGTAAATGTTTAAAAAATTTAAGTAAAACTCTTTCAATATAAACACTAATATTTTGCAGACAATTCGTTTATTGTTTGTCAAGATAGTTTGGACTGTTTTAATATGTTAAGGGATTTAACATCTGTTCTTACCCATCAAAACAATTCTGCAGTCCTGTTCTCCCCATTTATCAAGAGTCTAAGGAATGGTACAGTTTCATCCACGCATCCACTAATCTGAAAATCTGTGAAATTGTTTTTGTACATGTAAAATTATTGTTCATTGTTAGGATGCATATATTTATGTGTATATTCCTTTTATAGGCCTAAATATGGCAAAAAAAGACAGTGCTTCTGAAGCCAACTTTATGACTGCTAACAGGGGAAAAACCGTACCTGCAAAAGACGGTAACTATGTCTTCTTTATTTTTTAACATCTTGAGAAAAATTTTGGGTAGGGCAGAGGAAGTATTATTACTGCCTTACCTCTGTAAAAGTCCTGTATCTACATTACAGAAAAAAGTTGCCTTGCCTGTCTGTTTTCAAGTCCCCGGCAGGCTGTACACATTTAGTTACTAGCAAGAGTCATTTGTGTGGGTGTTTGGCCGTCATTCTGTGTTGGTTTGGCAACAGCGTCTATCCAAATACGTGGACAACAATATAGACAAGCTCTTAAAGCTGAAAGCTGTCTCTTAGTAAAAGATCTTACAGGTGATCTGCAGAATTACCTTCTTCGGTTTCTGAGAGAGACCTTTTGCCCTGTGTCGTTACTGCTTAGATTTTGATGAAGAACTGTGCATGTATTTTCTTGGAATTTTTATTCTCCTCCTACATGTGTATATTCATGCTTGCATAATGAAGCCCACATCTAACAGCATTTAACAGTCTTGGCTTTGTATCATGGAGGACTTATAATAACAAACTTCAAATATGAAAAACGAAACTCTGCTTTTTAAAAATTTCCTTTTACATATGAATCATTCTCTGCAATTATCTAGTTTCAGAATTGGATAGTGACTTCTACTGCATCAGTATTTTGTGTGCTCAACTTTAAACATCAAGGCACCTCACTTTCAGGGGTGTGTTTAACAAACAGTAAAAATTGGGTCTCCTTTGAGGTTTTGTCTATAAAATCATACTACAAGTGTTGGTAAAAAGCAGTATTTATTTGAAATAATTTGAAGTGTGCCTTCAAATATACTCTTCTTGAAGAAAAGCATCTTTTCATATCCTCTGTCAGTGAACAGTTGTGGAGAAGAAACTAGGGTAAGGTATTTAAGCACTGTCCAATATGATACTCTTTCAGAGGTAAGCTAAAAAACTTGTGTAGACGGAGGTTTCCAACATTTTGTTCATGGAGGGCACTTAATGGCTTGTTCTTCAGGTTCTGATCACACGATGAAATTAATTGGCAGTACACTGTCTCAGTTTGATGGATACGTGATATCCACAGTTAATAGGGCTCCAAAGGCTTTCCAGGTTGTAAGTGATGTGGAGTGAAGCCTCATTTTGGGATTTAGTGGTTTAGATGATACTGCCATAAGGCAGGTGCAGAACCTTTAGGAAAATCCAACATCCAAATTGGAAAGTAACTGTTCTTTGTCAAACAGGAAGGCTGTTTCAGCTTGGAGTTTTCCTGGAGTTTGTGCTGAGTCTGGTAATTTTTTTTTTTTTTTTTGGGACAATAGGGATAGAAAGCCTGTTCATGAAATATGCAGATGATGCCTGGCAGATAGCTGACCGGCTTAATAAAAAAGCCCTACACCCCTGAAAAAAACATGGCAAATTGGAAAAAAGGTCTCGAGGGGGGAAAAAAAGATGGAGAGGAGTAAGGACAGCTACAAAGTTATGTAGAAAGGCTGAAACAATCAACTGTATAAATACGCCCTGGGAATGACATGCTGGTAATAGTATTGTAGAAAAGGATGTGGCAGTATAGAGTATGAGAAGGTAAATGTGAGTTGTCTATGTCATGCTGTTGTGAAAGGGGAAACATACTGGAGTGTATACAGAGGAGTGTCAGCCGTGAGACACACAAAGCGACGTGGATGCTTTACTTGGCACAGGTAAGGCCTCAGCTCAACCACCGCGTCTGGTTTTAGATGCTGCGTTTCAAAAAAAGATGTGAATCAACTGGACAGAATTCAGAGAAGACACCACAATAACTGGAGGTGTAAAGCACAACTTAGGATAGATGACTGATGGAATTTGTGATTGTGTGATTAAAGACAGAAGATTGAAGGGGTAAAACAGGGAGCTTTCAAATACAGAGAACAGCATAACCCATTCTGCATGTGTAACGAGAGTAAGAAATCTTGAGCTAAAACTGTGGCAATTTAGGTTTTATATTAGGGGGAAAACCCCTGTAACAGTACAGGTAACTATGTGGTGAAATATATTGCTGAGGAACTGCCGAGATCTCCCTGATGGGAGTTTTTTAAGAACAAGTCAAACACCCACCTGACAGGACTGATCTAACAAATAGTTGTTTTGCCTGATGGAAGAGGACCTGCTGAAGTCCCTTCCGCTCTTCCTTCTCCCACCTCATGTTTTCCCATAAAACGAAGCATTTAATAATGACTGGTTTATTTTTTTTTTTAACTTCAGTATTGCTGCATCAACAGTTTTTGTTGTGTTCATGTAAAAGTGGTAGGTGGTCTGACCTCCAGTGAATCCATGGCTGGACTGACTTCTAAATACGGACTTGTAGTATGTGTTCACAAATACACGTGTATTTATGCTGTGGACTTTGGAGCTGAATTTTGCCCGTTTAGCCATAATTTATTTAGTAATCTGCATTTTATTCACTGTAGCATAGCTGCAGCCGGTATCTCAGAGTCTTTAGATTTCCGTCCCCAGATACCTAAGCTTTTGCTTTGACCTGCTGCATTTGCCTTTCTGCAGTTCTTTACTGTTTTGCCAAATTGGAGGATTAAATTATTCTGAACACGCTAACCCTGTGTTGATACTGAGGTGCTTCGCAAAAACTAATAAATTAAGCCTCTCGGAATTCTGGAAAGTTTGATAAGCAGTATTATCTTAATTCTTCAACACTGAGAAACTGAGGCATAGACATGTCTTGCCGTACCCTGCCTCATTTTGGGCAGAAGGGGATAGGAGAGGGGAGAACTGGGGAGGGCCTTGAAAAGGAAGGAGGAAAGCTGAACGTGAGCCTTATCAGGCAGTTTACACATCAGTGTTTGCAAAGGGAGATAAAAGTGATTTATTTCCCATTCTTATTTTATAGTACAGGTTTTAATATTAATACAGAATGTCATGGAGCATAGTAGGCTTTAATCCAGACAATAATTCACTCACATAATACCACCTTCCTTCCACTTCTCATCAAACCTTTAATAGGCTGGATGCTGGAAGTGTGGTGGTACGATTACTAAGGCTCTAATATTTTTATGAATATGCTTGGGACTGTTTAGAACTTTCATAGAGTAACAAAGAAGGGTCTTTTGGACTATCACCTTATTCCCAAGGCAGGGTCAGATGCATTCCTGACAGCCATTTGAGTAAACGCTGGTGGACAACCTCTAATTTTGGCTCTTTGTATTCTGCCCACTATGGAGAACAGATAACTTTCTTCTTACGGTAGCTTTCCCTTCTGCTTAATCTGTCCTTTTTGGAATATGATCTCTGAAGGACTATTTCTATTTATGTCTTTTAGGTTTTCCTGGGTACAGCAGCTCTTCCTCTTCTACTACCTCCTTGGAAGGCAAACAGAATTACTCCAAGAAGCGGAACTTAACTAGCAGCAACAAAAAGGCAGTGACTCGAGTGTCTTCTGCCCCATCTAAAATTAGTGCTGGTATGGTCTGTTTTACTGAGATGTGTTTTCCCAGGTGGGAGTTTACTGCCATATTGAATACTTATGTGGGACTACTTGTGCTGTTTCAGAATCTGAGATAGTTCAAGAAAGACACTTGGGAAGTAATTTAACCGTAAACTTACGTTTGGCAACTTTTAAAATGTTTTTTAGGACATCTTTAGGAGGAAAAGTGTTCCTGTAGTTGGTCACTACCTTTCAACTGCAGAGAAAAGGCTGTAGTCCAGTTTTCACGCTGAAGCAAAGCAATTCTTTGTCTAAGCAAAATTTGCAGCGTGTTGCCATGCGTTAAAGGCACGCTATGTTAAAGATAGAGATACTTTATTTACCAATCAGTTGGCTCACTATTGAAGACTTTCTTAAATTTTAAAGATATAATGTCACTAATTTCAGATCTTGTTTTTCTGTTGAACAGGGTTGTATAGTTCTCCGGCTACAAGGAAAAATCCTTTTGATGAAGGAGAAATTCAGGTTGGAGACAGAGTACTGGTGGTAGGACAGAGAACAGGCACCGTTAGATTTTGTGGGACGACAAAATTTGCACCAGGTATTTGCAGTACTCTTTGTGTATGTTGTAGAATCAATATGGAATAGTGTACATGTGAGCACCTGAACATTAAGACAACTCCATCTTTTTCCCCACTCCCTCCAAAAAAAATATCTAGCATTACTGGTTTGTTTCAAAGTTCTTTCTCTCTCCTGTGTTTCATTGAATACTTCTTACTTTAATGCAACTGCCAGGAAAAAATAAGGGTTTAAAATGTGACTTCTACTTATCCACTAACATGGCTTAATTAGGAGAAACATTTTGATATTGAAATTGTAGGTATTGTTACAAAGCTTTCTGAAAAACCTCAGTTTAGTCTCCAAAATGGTGTATATAGTTTATTGACCTCACATGCCTTTACTCCTTACTTTTTGTAAGCCTTTCTGCCACAGCTCATCTCTTGAAATACTGGTACTCTTATCATGTCATATACCTGTCTCATTCTTATTTTCTTGGTATCTTTAAGAGGGTAATTATGAACATTTAAATCTTACCTAACAAACCTTTAGGTCACAGGACAGATGAAAAGTTCCAAGCATCTCAAAAAGCCCCAAACTCTATCACCATCTTCTCATCCTTCTCCCTTTCAGCGCCTCCCTCCCTTCTCCTTGCTAGAAAGCACACTGCAGTGAAGCCAAGTGTTTTCAAATGGAAACGAGATGTTCTAAATTATGGAAACTAATTTCTGAATACTTATTCTTTTTAACCAAATTCTGTGTTCTTTATGTCCTTATCTATAATCTTACTGCAAGTTGGTAAGTATTGGTGTAAGTACCTAGTTTAAATGAGGTCCCCTTTGATTGATACGTCATAAGCAGCAATACTCTACCTTGACACTTGGTGGCATCAATATTTAAAAAAAAAATGTTAAGAGTGACAGAATGCGAGATTGCAGTATGAGCTACATACTTTTTGCATTCTCGCCTCTTTCCCCAATTTCAGTGTAGGCAGCCCTGGCTTAAGATACTGCGATTAACTGATTCTACACTGCAGCGTGATCACTCTTACCTTCATGTTGCTGCTTACAAAGTAAACAATGAGAAAAGGACTGGTTTATTCAAATACACTGTAACAAGTGTAAAATCAGAAAGCTGTTTGACAGTGTAAGTCTCCTCCTGCTCCCTCCCAAATTTGGAAACGAATTTTTGTGAAGAAAAACACTGTTGTATGAAGTGAGGATGGAAAGATGGCAGACCTTCACCATTTGCAAAACTAGTAATTCATAGAAAATGTAACAACAGGTGCATTTTTAAAAGTATTTCCATTTTAATATGTATCAAAGCTCTGGAAGTTACCCAAACTTTATTTCTTTTGCTGCAACGCGCATGTTTATTTAATTCTAAAAACAGGCAGGGGAGAACTTCTGCCATCCTGAGCCCTTCTAATTCATAAGCTGTCATTCCCGAGTTTCTTGAGATGATAATTAGAATTACCATTTTATCCAGTGCCTTAGTACCAAGTGACTTGAATTACATTTTGAATCTTCTGGGGATGGATAGCATAAGGACTGCTAATGGAGTATGAAATTTAGCACCTTTACATAATTAGCTCACATTTATCACAGGTTATGAATGATCAAGCTTATTAACATCTTGATGCCTATTCAGTGTTCTGTAGGAGATGAATCGCTGGCCAGTTCTGATTCTTACACCCTTCTCTATCATAGAACCAGCCTTGCAATTTGTATTAATTATAACTTGCTAGAGGGAAAGAAGGAATGAATTAATATCAAAACTTTAATTTTACTGTTGATGATCTCAGATGAGGCATAAACCATGTGGTCAGAGGACTAAAGAAGGAAACCTGAACCACCACTGCTCTTTTTTTCTTGTCTCCTTATTGTCAAATAGCTGCTGTTATATTCAGTAACGTTCCATTTGGCTTTAGTACATGTATCAAAGGTTTTACCTTTTCTCTATTAATTAAAATGTCAATAATTTTCTCGAGAGCATATAAAGATGCTGAGATAATTCTCTTTAGATTTATTTTTAGACAAATTTTTGTGTACATAGGTAATAATATATACACGTTATAAAATAACTATCATCTAGACAGTTTCCAACTAGCAACTTTTTTCCTTGATGTGGGTGAGTTCCAACTGTACCAGCTGTCTAGGTGAAGAAAAGCCTGTGGCGTTCTGTTCGCAATACCGTGATTTTACTGTTTTGAAATGTAGGATTCTGGTGTGGAATTGAATTGGACAAGCCTCACGGGAAGAATGATGGTTCCGTGGGAGGCGTTCAGTACTTCAGTTGTCTTCCCAGATACGGTATATTTGCACCACCATCTCGTGTGCAGAGGTGAGCACTGAAGCTGTTTTAATGTTTGTGCTGCCAAACGCTTCCTTAATACATTTCCACTGGGAAACAAAGTTTTGCAGCAGCTATGGAAGAACTAAGTGTTTTTGTCTGCTAATGGAAGTTTATAACCTCCATTAAAAAACCTGGTGGGTTTAAATCAGCTTTTTGAAAGCAGAGTATAAATTGGAAATCCAGCTCCCCCTCTTTCTTTTGCAGCTACTTCAAGTATTTTCATTCCAGGGCCTCCGTTTCTGATCCAGTCTGTCTTCGTTAAACCTTACTTTCATGACCAATCCTGACTGGTCAGCGCTGAGCTGAATTCGGTTATAAAAGAAAGTTGCCTTTGGACGTAACCAGAAACACTGTTCTCATTCCGGTTAACTGCACAGAGGAACCGAAGTGTCCACCACTTTGTTTGCAGTTTCTTCCTTAGATTTCAGGAAGAACACCCAAGGAGTACTGAGTTCTTGCCGCCTGTATTTGTATCCAGTTACTCTGCCCGACATGTTTGTGCTTTTCTTTCCCTGAATATCTTTGCTCAGGCAAACCGTTAAAAGAATTTGCCTCAAAATTATACATGCTGAGTAAAAGGCAAGTAACTGGAATAAACTAGTTTGCTCCGGGCACCTCTTACATACCAGCCTGATTACAACTGAACAGTTAGTGTCTCTTGGGGGGGATGGGGAAGGGAGAGAATCAGAACTTGATCAACATTTGGCAAGAAGGACTCCAGCAGTAGGTTTGTTCAAAATTGAGTTGAAATGACTTTGTTGTGTTATTGCTTTTCAGACTAACGGGTTCTCTGGATTCTCTCACAGAGACTTTGTCGAGTAAAATAAATCACACTTTTCCAGGTAGGAGCATAAGACACTGTGATGTGGCTCAGGTAGCCCGCTGCAGGCTACCAGTCCACAACCAGAACCTACTGCACAAAGCCAACTTCTCCGAAAGCACAACAGATTTTGAAGGAACCCAAATGCCAGCCAACAGTCTGGCTGGTCCCTTCCTGGGAATGTAGCCTGCAGAAGGATCTGTGGGGTACCATGTTGTTGTTAACTCTATTCTGGCAGAAATAATGATGTCAGAGTTAAGATTGTTGACACTCTTCCCTTAGTACTGTATTGCATTCTAATCAGAGTTAACCATAAATCGAACCTGTTCCTTAATCTAAATTGAGATTGATGAAGGGATCAGTGTAGGGAGGGGTCCACGTAAAATTACTGAAACTTTTCTGAGATACTTGAAGTAGTTATTTTTCCTTACCTAAGCTGTTTGTGAAAAGGCTGCTTCAGATTACCCTTGTTTGGGTTGTTTCATTTAATTTCTGTCCACTCTGAAAATTTGAATATGTTATGGACATTTACTTTGAGGGAAAGTTTCATCACTTAATTCTTCAAATTGGAGGGGAGAATGTGTACCAAATGCAGTATAAAAGAAAACACAAAGAATATGAGTTCATAAAGGTGGTGGTTGGTTTTCTTTTAGAAATCCTACACAGCTTATTAACCTTTCCACTTAGGTTTTAGACGCAGTCTAAGCACCACTTCTGCATCTTCACAAAAGGAGATGAACAGAAGAAACTCCTTTGTTAGGTGAGTGTCTTCAGTTTAAAATGTTTGGGGCTGAGCTGGCTGTTTGCTTTACTGTTTCTTGTTCAAAAGAAAATCTTAATGCATGTATAATAAATATCTAGATCTTCACACGTTCATTTCTTTCCTTCCAAAACGGGTCAGTAGTAGGCTACTTTTCCATGGGTATCCAGGAGTATAATCCTGGAATTCAGGTTGGCATTAAAATTGTTTTCCAATTGGTCACCACTGCATATGCTCCGAAGTCTTGTATTTTCACACAGCTGGGTGAAGTTTCGAGGGTCTTGTTGAAGGACTTCACTTTGTCCTGCTGATCCTGATTGACGCTTGCCCATTAAACATTTTGACTAAACTCTTTCAAGGCCCAAATAGAATGTTTTGTACTGCTTAATTTACCAATGCTATCACCTACAGCAAATATTGTAGATCAGGTGAAAGGAAATAGATTTTCCAAGTATTTCAGACTGCCATGTGTACTAGCCCGTATGTTATTACACATTTTGCTAGGGACATGAGATCAAACCCAATTTTTTTATAAAAGGCATTTGAGTTTTTTTCCCCATGCACTTCACTGAATTACAGATTTGCCCTGGATGTTTTACAGAAAAAAGACTTCCCCCCCCCCACCACCTTTTTTTTCTAACTAGATCCAAGAGCTCTGTGTTGCGGCGCAGCTGGAGTAATACCACTACAGCTAACACTGAGGGACCAGTGAAGCTGCATGAAGGCTCTCAGGTTCTTCTGACCAGCTCCAATGAAATGGGGACAATCAGGTACATTGGTCCTACAGATTTTGCACCTGGGATATGGCTCGGACTTGAACTCAGAAGTGCCAAGGGAAGGAACGATGGCTCTGTGGGGGAAAAGCGCTATTTCACCTGTAAGCTGAACCACGGGGTCTTAGTTCGACCTAGCAGAGTAACCTATCGGGGCATCAATGGGGCAAAACTTGTAGATGATATTTGCTGAGCCACAATGTGCTCATACAGTAGGAAAGAAGTATTTTAAAGCACACAAGAAGCCCATCTAGAATGCAAACTTTTAAAATTTTTAAATTATTAAATCTGCATTTGCATATATGTAAAAGAGTATATATATGTGTGTGAATATATAATAATAATGTATTTTAATATATATTAAAAAAGAAATATATATATAAAAGTTCAGTTGCATTAAGAAGTAAAACCACTATTCTGTTTCTCTTACTGAAACAGCCCTTGCCTGGGAAGGTTATTGCAAAGGCGTCTTGGGTTTGAGATGCTGTATTAGTTGACTAGCGTTCCAGTTTGAGAATGCGAGTATCTCCAGTGGTCCCAAAAGTTGCTTTGTGATTCATGCAGTATTTAAACGATTTTCCTCCATGCAGTAATGAACTGATAACGCTTTGCGCATTGCCCGCTTCTGAGAGAGGAGGTGGTTAATGAGTGACATTAGGCTGGTTACCAGGCTCTTTGTCAATTCCAATACCAGCTGCTAGCAATAAGAAAGCAAAAAAACAAAAAGGCAGACCCCTTTTTCAAGCAGTTGTGAAGGATTTTTACATTTGATCATTCAGCTCCCTCTTCTTCTTTCCCACTCCTGTTCTCCCCTCCAGAACGCAAAAGGGCTGATAAATAACAAGGATTTGCGGTTATCCTACTGAACAGCAGCAATTACATAAAAAGCCTTTAAAAAAGCACAAATATGCTGCGTGTTGGTCTGTATAGTAGAAAGCACTTTTTTGTTGTATGCATTTGTATAAGAAGCACTCTTCAAAATAATGCACTTTGCACTCTCCTGGAGAGCTTTCCCTCATTTTTAAGGACTTTTTTTGTTTGGTGTGCTGCAGGCTGTGAGTGAGTATCACAGTTTTTAAATGCAAATAAACCCAGAGTGGAACTATACATTAATAGCCTCATCATATATTAAGTCTGTATAAATGCAGCATGGTAATTCCTGCCAGTGGTATGGATTATATGCAGGGTTTTCAAGCAAGCTATTAACATCATTTGATTTGTTTGTGATATGCGTTTCTTTTTTGTTTCCTTTGGAACAGTTTCCAATATAAATTTCTTGTAAGAGTCTTATGATAAATTACGGATAGTTTTAGGTACAGCATTGTTAACACCCTTTGATGTCACATTATTTGCATATCAGCCTTTTAAAACATCTAATATTTTGTTCATGTTTTAAACATATAATGTATTTGAATTGCTCAGCATATGTAAACATTATCTTAGCAAGATGGTTTTGTGTTCCAGAACGGTCATTTTATTCTTAAATGATATGCCTGCTCTTGCCTACTTGAAGAAGTGTCACTTTAAATTAGATCATAATATCCTATTTTTAGACAGAATTCTGCTGCTGTTACCTTCTTTTAAATATTGCTGTAGCTATTTTTCCTGAGCTATATTTAAAATAATGCATATTGTATTCTAACTTACGGGAATTTTAATTGAATATAAAAGCTGTAAATTTTGAATGTAAAAAAAATTGATGCTTTATATTTGAAGATGCAGATATTCAGTGATGTACTGAACTTTACTTTGTCTGATATCTGTTTCTTGCTGGTATTAGTAAAATGAAACCCTGGTGACTATTATGGCAAAAAGAATTCTCATTAGGTCGTTACAGAATGTTCATCCTCTCACTTCTGTTCTTATGTACACATTAGGCGAACAGGATACAGCGTGGAACAGCAACTGTAGAATACAAACCAGAAGTTTTTATATCTTCCAGCTACTGGGTATGGAACTGCCAGTTGTCAAACAAAGTGTTAGTACAGCCCGTTTCACTCCTTTGTCCCAGCCTTGTGCTCCCGGGTGGGCAGTTTCGTTTCTGGGATGAAACACTTCTTATTATCAGAAATGGTGGGGTTTTTCTGCCTGACAAGATGGAATGGATGTAACTGCTTTATCTGACGGGTAGCTGCACTTCTTCAGGAGGCACGTAGGGGAATAAGTGTGTGCGCAAGGCAGCAAGCTCAGGCAGTTTGTTATAGTCACACCATTTCTGTGTGGTCTGTCTTGCACAGATGAAGGAATATATGGGAATAACCTCTTTCCAAGAGTTTGCTGATTCACCGGTAACTCTTTTTTTTCTCCAAGGGTGTCAGGCTGCACCTTCCACAGCTCTGTTCAGCTGGAACTGGGGTCTCAGTGGCCTGGGCTGGCGTGGGCAGGACTTCACTGAATCCTACCTGGTGGGTAGAGAAGAGGGCATGGATACTATCTGAGCATTGCCGTAGTGCGCTTTCCCTTCAATTTCAGCTTCAGTTCACTGCACATTTCTCGTGAAAGCTCTGGCTGTAATCAGGTAGAGCACTGTAGGTTAGAGGAGCAAGTCAGGACTGGTATCAGTACGGAGCTGTTTTGGTAGCCCTGAGACTCTTCCCCGAGGAAGCAAGAAGCACTGTGAATGCATGCGGCCTGAAACAGAAATAAATCAGTCCCTCCATTCCAGAAAGGATTACTGATGTCTTCAAGTTGGTGATGTGAAGGGATTTGTGCTTCCCTAAATCCAAGGTAAGTTGCCATAATCCTTTCCTCCAACTCTTGCAGGAGGACACTTTGTGTCATAAAAACATTTCTGAAAATAACTGGCAGTGAAGTTTGAAATGAGGTGCTGTGCTGGGGTCTGTACGATCACAGCCCCAGACTGGTTAGGAAAAAGACAAATGATCCTTAAAGTCCCTATAAACCGTACAAAGAAAATATTATCTGTTTTATAAGTAAATAAACAGATGGTCCCCCAGCAATTCTGTGTTGCCTCTGTGGACTTCTAGGCTTGTCCTTGTTCCACAGCATGTCTCTGGGGTCCAGTTTCAGAAAATGTACATTTTCAGTGCTCTCAGCAATTAAATCTTTCAGCTTTGTTAGACACTGGCTGGAGAGGAGAGGTCACCAGTGTGACAGGAGCAGGAGAATGTTCTTGAAGAGTCCCAGGATGGGGAATTCATTTCTAGTGAGTTCAGTCCAGTTGGATTCGGCGATCATTTTGCAGATGTTGACAGTAATGGTTTTCTGGGCAGGGAGCCTGTGTTTTTAAAGTGTTGCTATCCAGCAAGATCTGAGGTACAAGGATCCAAGATCGGCACTGCAGATTTGCAAAACATAACCTATTTTTTTTGACAGGGTAGCTCTGTCACCTGTGAGGGTGTTGCAGAGGTGGCAAGTCCAGCATTTACATCATGGCTTTTACAGAGTTCAGATTTTGCAGCAGCCTTGTCAAACACCAGGTGGAAACTGAAACCATGTCCATGAAAGCCACATAGCACAGTACCCACCTGCATCCTTTTTCCTGCCCTGCTGCAGACAGACAACTCTGGAAAAAATGGAAATTGGAGCAAAGATTGCCAGCCAGCGCCAGATCCAAACCAGTATGGTGGTGGCTGTCCAGTGACAAGCTGTACTCCTAGAAGAGCACAGGAGAGCTCCCCCAGTTAATACTGGGAGAAACCAAAGTGTGGGGAAATGGAGGGAGAGCAGAGATGCCTGCCAGGTACCTGCTCAGGAAAAAAGTTGTGTTAACTAAATCACAGCACTGTCCTGCAGGAGAATAGCATGTGGATAAGCAAGTGAAGGACAATAAGGTTTATAGATAAGTCAGTCCTAATTTCGAGGACCATTTCTTGAGAAGGCAGCTCCCTACAGCATCGGAGTGGTATGGGGAGAGGAAAAAGTGAGCATTTCAATGCAGGAGCTACCTCTTCTTTGTCACAGGACTCAATACTGCTACTCCACTGCGTTAAAATACAGCTTGTAATTAGACCTGCTCAAAGTGCGTGTCCAGACTCAAAGAAAAATCCTGTCTTAGGACATAAATATTTAGGAATGAAAACACTCAAATGCTCTCCTCAACCATATACTACTCTTATACCACATTCTCTTGTACTGGCTGGTTTCCTGTAGGTAAATGCCAGCCTTGGTGGTTTGTAACAGAAGGAACAGCACCTTTCTCTGTAAGAAACTTGGAGGTACGACACTTGGAATGCAAACAAGCCTTGAACACGCTGTGGCCACCCAGAAAGGTGGCTGTCTCAGTTGACCTCGGTGTACCTTAATATTTCTGTAACCCTCTACCAAGTAAAAACTGATACCCAGAGACCTCCCTTGGTTATTACAGAAGTGATCTGACACTGATACAATCATTACACAGCTCAACACAGAGAAAGCCAGCTACAGTCATTTTATTTGTCTTCATGCCTTGTGGTTCACTACACTTGTTTACAATACAAATACACTATTCAATACAAAATACTCAATGACCATATATTAGTATTTTTCTTCATAGTATCCCTGAAGTGCACAGGCCCTTCCTTAATAAACAATGTTGCATAAACTGCTGTACATGAGACAGACACTCCTATAATGAAGCTTTGTTACTAAAAGAAGCCAGATGCAGACAATTTGGACGTTTTCCTGTGATGGGTTTAACTTTGGGACAGACAAAGGGTGAGGTCCTTGCTGCTGTGAAAGGCTGTTCTATGCTATTCCTATGTCAAGGTTCTTGTCACCCAGAAGACAGGCTCGGTAACGGGAGCAGACAGGCAAAGTTAAATCCTTCATAGCCTATTTCAGACCTCTTACATCACGCAGGGTATACACCGCTGCACCCAGCGCTGCGGCAGCTGCTCTCGGGCAGAGCCTACGTCCTTTTGTGAACAGACGGGGAGGGAAGCCAGTGGACCTGCCGTACTACACCACTGTGAAAGGCCGACTCAGCCAAATAACGCAGCCCTTGCGCTTTCAGCCTGTGGTACCTGTATCTCCCCCTCGCTACAGCAAAGCCCCACTCCTTCCACTGCTGCTCGAGGAAGCAGAGCCACCCAAACTTCTTGCCTCACTTATTTCCAGGCACATGATGGAGAAACAAGGGTCATTAGCGAAAAGGAAGATGAAGGGACAACTGGAAAGGCAGATAAACAGACATCCCAACCTAGTTTACCTTCAGCAGCGTACAGAATCGGAAACCTACCTAACATCTATAGGAAAGAGGTAACATCCACATGGAAATAAGCCATTTTCAGAGTATGAGAGTGGTAGCACAGGATTCTCCCAGTCGTACTTTACATCCTGTAGATCATACTGCATCCCGCTTTTCCACTGTAGAGTGAGGAAGACACATAAAACCAGAATGAATATATTGCCAATGAAAAAAAGATTAACAAGTCTTAAAAACAAGTTCCTTAAAAAAATAAGTCATAGACAAAAATGGGTAAGAGGGTTAAAGTAAGTTGATTTTTTTTCTCGTATAACACTAAGCCTTGCATGGAGAGGTTTATAAGGGAATTTGGGATTTACACATGCCAGGGTGCTTTGGTCTGGTGAGCTTGTGGTGACGTAAGCCCCTTCTGTTCCCTGCAGCTCTGAGAACTGAACAGGTGAATAAACACAGCAATTAAAAATTACTAGGTCACAACTGGACAAAATGCTCATCCTAATGGTGTGCAGCTACAGGAAGTGCGCTAGAATTATACTGCTAGAAATTGGAACAGAGAAACACGAGCACTTCAAGATGTAACAGAAATGCTAAAATAATTGCTATGAAGTACCTTCTTGTACAGAATTTAAGCCACAGTCTCCTTACAAATGCGTCAAGTGCATTACTCAGCTCTTTATACACACACACACAGAGTCTATAACCCCTGAACAGCAGTCTGTTGGCTCTACCCCAGCAAAAAGCCGAGTTTCTGTTGTTTCCCTCTGCGCTGCGTGGCCAGTCCCTGGGAAAGCTCTTCAGAAGCTTCTTTCCTACCTCACTGAACAAATCGCTGCTAGTAATTCTTCCAGCCAGGGCAAACCCAGGTAGCAACTGCAGCTCTCAGACGCTCACTGGTTAAATGGTACAGCGTTTCTGACAGCCCTTCCGCTAATTTGAGGTGGTGTAGTAATTGATAGTGCTGGGCTGTGAATTGGTACTTTAGTGACAGAGGAAAGGGATATCCTTAAGGAAAGCTTTCTTCACATCATCCCAGTGATACAAATAAAATCTTGCATTGCCAAAGCCTTGCCAAGATGTCAGTGACAACAGGACAGACACTTAAAAGTTAAGCAATGCAATTGCAGAACGACCAGAAAACTGCCTTCGATGCAGCCTGCACACAAGTAGCAGAGCATCCTTTGGTCCAGGCAATTAAGTCACGGAAATCATTTGTCACTGATGGTATTGTTTTCTAAGAAAGAGGACAGGCCAGTGCTCCAACCCGTTTCTGAGTGGCAGGATTTGATTAGCATCAATGTTTACAGAACAATTTTTGCAAACTGGGGTACTGTGCTTGGACAGCACACGGGGGTACCAAACTAAATGATTGCTCTGGATGAGCTCAGAGACGCTATGTGTTTTACACTAAAAATAATAACACCAAACTAGATTCCTGAATTCAGCTGAATTACAGGAGTTTAAGAGGGGATTTAACAAAAAACCAAAACACAGCCTGACACGCATACACACAAAACCCCCCAGAAAACAAAGCACTTTACACTGGAGACACAAAGGAAGCTTACTTAAAACCAACTGCTAATGCTGAACAGTATTTCAATGCCCCGTACCCAGCAGACTGGAGAATTTCAGTAGTAATTCACCATTTCCCCAGAACAGTTACCTCCTCACATCTTCTATAGGTTAAGAAGCAGTAACGTGTTTAGTCCTGCAATTTTTACAACTCCCATTCTGTAAGAATATTTCAGTTGAAAGTCTAATGAAGTAACTGCACAGCAGAAGCTGTAGAGCAGTAATCACGCTATCACCGCGGCTGGGGAAAGCCTGCCTTTCCCCCTTCAGCCCCACAAACTTACAATCATCTCTTGCTGCTCGTGCTTTTAGAGCTCCTTTAGAAATGTTACCTTTAACTTCATAAACTGGCAGCTTATCTGCATTTGTGCAGCATCAGAGCTGCTGCCCCAGATCCGAGAATTAATAATTTCAGCTAGTCAAAGATCATTGACTTTGCAACTTTTTGTTCTTGTCTGTTCATTAAGAACACTCATCAGTATACCGGTCAGATTCTGCCCTCAGTAACACGTAAGAGGCAGGGCAGCGAAAACTCAGAGTGTGCTCCTATGCAAAGGAGAGCTAAAGAAAACAATGAGGAGCTTTGGCCCTTCTGAAAATGAGAAAGCCGGAATATTTAAATGAAAATTGGTATTGTATGTGAATAATATACTAGTGTAAGAAATTGTTCTGATAGTGCTTACCTCCTGAATTAATCAGCTTTCCTGAGAGTCTAGAAAACTACCCCATTGAGGTTACTGAGCTAGAAAGAGCGAGACAAGTGTGACATGAACACAGTCCTAAGCTAGACAGAATCCCTCCCTAGTGGGACTTCCTGACGAGAACTTTGAGCCTAATAACCTTTCAGATCACAAATATTCTCTTAGCACAAGCTAAAGCAGCTTGCGCACAGCAGCAGAACACCTAAAGTGTAACCCTTGTTATCCCACCAAGCCCACGCAGCAGTGGTGCGGTGGATCCCTAGCAGACAAACATGAAATTCGGAGCAGCCCCTGACTCAAGCTTCCCAACACAAGAGCACGGCCCCATTAACCAACCACCACACACGATGTTGGCATTCATCTAAGAGAGGCTTTTATCTGCGCATCCGAGCTGTGAGAAAGGCAGGTCAGGAGACCACACCACCTTCCCCCTCTTTTTT
>VZSZ01007289.1:109376-134601 GCA_013398815.1 Ibidorhyncha struthersii | reverse complement strand
TTTTACAAGAGTGGTGGCCCAAACCAAACTTTCCAATTTCAATCTGCACACCTTGAAGGTTAGGAGTATGTATATGCGATTCCAGTTCGCTCCCCTATGAGGACAGGAAGCTTACCTCAAAGTTTGGATCCAGGGCCAGATTCAGAGTCACTTCACTGAAATGAAGAGTCTTGGGCTGAAGAACACCTTCACATTCCTTTGCTGATGCTCCAGTACACCCATTTCTATGGAAATAGGCACCCCTTTTTTGGATAGCATTCATGCTAAAACAGCTCCTTGCAACCCTAAGTTGAAGTTACTAATGCACAGCTACACATGAATTATTTTCTACATCTATGTTTTGACAATACACTTAACTGGAATATTTTTCATGCACAAGGTGTACAAAATGAGTCAATGCAGTGTTTGTCTTTCAACCACTATCATACACGTACTTTGTTGAAGGAACAAGGGCTCTAAACCCTTCAAATACAGACAGTATCTGGCATCCGGATTGTGGCATGATGTAGTCTTCCGCCTTTATGTTGTTGTTTGTACAGGGTATGTCAAAGGCTATTGTAAACCTCTGAGGTATGCAGGTGGCCGTCCATATTCAGGGCACGGTGAAAGTTTCTCTCATGACCATGGTCCTTTAAAACTTTGCCTTGGTTCCACTTGACACGCACAAGTTCCTGATTCCTTACTTTTGTAGGACAGGAGGAATTTTAAAGGGGTTTACTCAGTTTTAGTACTTAAGCACAGGAAAAAGAAAACAAGACAAAACCCCGGCCAAACACCCCACCCCCCACCCCAGAATGCCTCACAGCATCTACACCCATGCTCTATGCTTCCTCTCCTCTCTCTTTGAAGCGATGCAGTACGACCAGTGTCTTTCTATTGCCCTGCCAACACCCCCATAACCACTGTGCATTCAAGGACTTTCGAAGACTGGACTGTAGCTGGAACACAACTTGGGAACGCGCCATCGCGTCACTATTCAGCGCTGTTGTATCCTTTTTTTGGTTTGGATAGAGGATGCTCTCCCCAAACCCACTACAACCTCTGCCAGCTGCAGGAGATCTCCAGGTGTTCCACAGCAACCACAAGTTTGGCACGGAAAGCCCCACACATGAAACACTCAAGGCAGTGAGCCGCGGCTTTACACTTAAGCAGAGAACGCACAACTGAGAAAAGCTCACAGGAAGGGCATGACAACAACCATGCGTATGAGTTGACGCAACAGCAGCTGGGCCTTGCAGTTAACATCTGTTTCCTGTATCCTCCCTCCCCCTTGTTTCTTTTACTGTATTGGGGCTCTGGTGATTTGAAGCCTCTCGGGTTGGTTGAAATTACAGCTTCGAGGGTGGCACTTTTGGAGCAAGTTGGCACAAAATGGAAGGTAATACTGTCAGATCCCTTGCTCGTGGTGTACTGGGTAACAGGACATCTCTTCAAGGCTCAGGGGCCACAGGGGGAAAAGTCAAGAGGGTAAAGGGCTCTCACGGCCCCTGCTGGGTTATGTGGCTCTTGTTTCTAAGGACGGGGTCCTCATAACTGCTAGCGCAAGGTGGTGTGGAGGCTTCCAAGGGTAAGCCCTGCTGTTGGTATCCATAGTTGACATTCCCACAGGGGAAGTGGCGGAGCCTAAAGAGAGGCACTTCTTTAACACTTGCTGTTAGGGAAGATGGCTCTAATAGCAGGGAGGAGCCTGGCAGCCTGCCAGTCACAATGTTGGGCCCCACAGTACAGTTTCCTTCCTGTCCCAAATTCTCCCTCTCGGGCATCTCCTTCTCCAGCAGAGAAGTGGTTTTGCTGGCCTGTTTCTCCGCAAACCAGGAACCGTAGGTTGGATTCCAGAGGTTGGTGGGCTTGTTTCTGGAGCCCCGACTTTTGTGCAGCTCAGAAGGGGGATTGGACTGGGCATAGGCCATGTTGATATGTCCCCCTGCTGAGGCTGACTGCACCTTCCCTGGCACTGGCGGTTCCAAGGCTCCCACTTTCCCTAGAGGTTTTCCAGCAGTGATGGCTGATGGCAGGGGTGGTGGAGATGGCAGAGTTTGCTTGTCATCCTTTCTGTCTTGGTTTGTGGAGACCAAGAGAGGAGGAATTCCTTCTGGATCATCAGGGCGCATCGCTACCTTCTCCTCCTCCTCAGCTGATGGGCCATATTCTACTGGCAAAGCAGTGTTGATGACATCTGGATCCTGCCGGAGAGAACAATGAGAATTTCTCAGTCTGCTACCATCATGCATACTCAGACCTGATTAAAAACCAACACATCTGACAGCTGTCATGCTACAATCACAGAGCATTGTCCAACTACCCAGAGCCCACATTCCAGGAGTAGAGGATGCTGACAAAATGCAGTTAGCTGCGAGATGCAGTGGGACACCCTTAAAATCAAACTCTTTAAAAAAAAAAAAGCAACCTTAAATCTCACCACAGAACAGCAGAAGCACAAAAACAATGAAAAACATTTTTTAACTCCAGCCAAATTTCCTGTGGGAATGTTGTTTTGGAATCTATATCATCTCGAAGTTCATAACATTCTCAGATAATATTGAGAAAGTTTCAGCCATGAAAGTATTGCCTCCACACAACACGGGAGGAATGGGAATGCAGAGAGAAGCCAATACTGGCAGACACCTTGAAGCCCGAATCCATAGGGACTGTGGTTCTGAGCTATTTAAGCAGTTTTGGAAATTAAACTGAGAGAAAATGTGGTGATCTGGGCAATCTTTAATTATTGCTAGATGCCATAGCAAGCTATAGACAGCAGAAAACAGTGCCTCCCAATCCCAGGATCCAAACACACATGAAAAACAGACCAAGCCTCTCGAACAGCGAGGGAAAGCAAACTGACTGAGGCAAATAACTGTGTAAGCCCACACAAGAAGCCTGCGCTGATGCAGGCAGCAAAACATTTTCCAAACTACTCCACTCCTCATAAACGAAAAATAGTGGTAAAAAATAAATAAATCAGATTTCAGCCTAGAAAGCCAGCTGCATTCTTTCCCCATTGCCTAGCCTTAGAATCCTCACTCCTTTAGCATGGCTGTCTGCACCTGCCCTTTCCAGCACAGTCAGATTCAGAAAATTGCCGACAGCTGCAGAAGCCACATGCAAAGGGTGCTCTAAGCCAGGACCATTTCTGCTCAGTGGTGACCACGTCTTAAGGGTAAACACTGGGATGCAGTGGCTGACATGAAGCGTGTGAAGTGCATATGGGTGTTGGCCCATCTTAGCTCTTTTGCTCACTGGAATCTGTGCCTTTATAAGCAGAAGCAGAGCTACAGGTCTGCTATTTGTAAGGCTGCGTAAGCCTGCGCCTTTGGTAGTGAAAGACAAGAAGGATCAACCACCCAATGAGGTAAATATCCCAGGCACTGATCCCAGGCTGACATCAGTCTCCCTGGACTGCTGACTGCAGTAGTGCGGTACTGCCTTCTCATCTCGTGTTCTGGCTTGCCCACATCGCTCCTCAAGAAGAACTTTCTCCACCCACCTCATTGCAGACCAACGAACACAGATACCTGAGTGCAGTACTCAATCCTCTCCAGGATTATGGCAAAATTTGGCCGGTCCTCAGGCTGGTGCTGCCAACATTGGGTCATAATGCGGTAACTGAAAGGGCAGAATGGGAGATGCTCATAAATGGCAGATCCTGTTGGTACATAACAGCTAGTCACTGCAGCTTAGAAATCAAAAGCATGCATCACCAATCTGACTTCTAATATTTAAGTGTTCTGCCTTCTCTGGAGTCGGACAACTGATGTACTGGTAACTGCTGAAATGTGGCCACCAGTGGGGTGAAATCCACAGCATGTCAGAGAAATAACTTACCCACCTGAAATCCCTTGGCAATCCACTGAAGGTAGGCAGGGCTACAGATAATGGAGCCCAGTCTCCCCTACCTGTGAACAGTCCTATGCACTGGTGGTTTCACAGCTAACCTAAGACACAGACATCTTTGACCAAACAAGCAGTGGCCAGTACTTCTCAAAGGGGCCCTGAATTATTCTCCAAAATAGACAGAAAAATTAAATAGTAGAGAAGTCACTGGCACTCAAGTCGAGTAAGGCTAGATCAGCCATGATAAGATCAATCTTAAAAGTCATTAACTTTTGACTAGAGAACATAATTTGAAACAGAAAACTATTTGCATGAATATATCAAAGTTAAAATCTCATACACAGGGCCAGGGCAGTTTTTAGGTGGATCCATCCTTCCTCCATTGGTGACAAACTCCAGAACCTCCTGGTTACTTTTGCTAGGGTACGGCATGTATCCCAAAGAGAATATCTCCCACAGCAATACGCCAAAGGACCTGAATACAGAAGCGAAGGAAAACAAAGTGAAGGACACGGGAATGACCATGACCGAGGCGCAATGCCCTTAGGTGCAGTACCATCAGCACTGCTCTTTGCAGCCTGTGCTCAGGCAACTTGTGGAAATCACTGCTGCAGGACTCAGATGTAAATAAGCCGCACAGCTGTTAACAGCAGACTTTTAATCATTTAATGAATACTAGTAGTTGACTGTTAAGCGAGTGAAGTCTACGATATATGTAGGTAAATATGGTTGTTACATCTGTTCAACTAGATGTAACAAATGTGAAAGTCAGGTTATGCTTTTCTGAGACATCAGCCACTGCTGGAGACAGGACTGAGTGGAGCAGTGGCCTGATCACTTAGGACAAACTCTTGAATAAACTACCCTGCATGAAATAACATGCCAGTGAATCCCCACTGATGTCCTGAGCCCCATAGCCCCCACCTGTAGCTCAGAGTACAATAAAAACATTCCCTAGCTAACACCACAGTCCTGGGCCTATATGGCATGGCCTGCAAAGTCCTGGGGACAATGACTGGGACAGGAGCCCCTCCAAAACATTCATCTCGTCAGCTGCTTGGAAATCACAATCTTGTTGAATAAAACTGCAAAGAGCTATGTGCAGCAATGGGAAACTCTTCCGCTTGGTGCTGAGACGGGTGGCAGCTTAGCTGCATGAGAGAGTGAACCTCTGCCCCTCTGCTGGGGTTTGCTCAGGAACTGTGTCCTGACCACCAGCCCTTTCCCCTCCACGCACCTCCCGAGCTCTCACCTTCTGCTCACCCAGTTTCCCTCCCCCTCCTCTGGCCACCAGCAACTCAAGAGCTTACACTGCTACTACAGGCCAGGAGAAAGACGAAAGCCAGAATACATGACGCCTTTCTCCCTCACTGGCAGGATGGATCCTGCCTGCAGTCTCCAGTGCTGCTTTCCTCAGTGTGGAACTAATGCTTTCCTCCTTGCAGCAGCAAAGCAGCACCTGCACCTGCCTCAAACCTCCCTTCCCTGCCTGCTCACCTGCGTTTTGTACAGGTCTGATCTTTCTGTTCCCTTGCCTCGCCTCCTCCAAGATTACTGGCTCTGAAAGACCCAGCTTATCTTTTTAGTAAAGGAGAAATGAACATGTCTTTTTTACAAATATTCACACTTTACAAAAGGGGTTAAAACACAGACAGACAGACTGGACAGAGAAAGAAAGGAAGCGCACCATGTATCTGTTTTTGATGTAAATATCCCTTCCATGAAAGCTTCAGGAGGCATCCATTTGACAGGCAACATTGCACACCCACCCTTCCGATAGTAGCTGGCTCTGCAAAGAGCAAACAAAACAAAGAATAAGCCCAGGATTCAGATAATGCTATTAATTCAGGATTTTTATAATTACAAATATTAAAATTATGAGCCATATGAGAGATTAATTTAGGTGAAACAGCCTGGCAGACAAAATGCTGAAGAGACCTGTTCCTTCTCAAAAAAATAGTGGAAATGGGCAGATCATGGAAGGACCGCTCTCATCTCCCTCACTTTAGACCTGATCTGGTGAACCCAAGTTATCCTTATCTGTGTGCATACCCCTAGTGAACTACTCACACAGTAAACTGCTGCTGGCAGAGCCATCCTCCTGCACTTTTCAGCCACAACAAGATCTCTACTTCACCTCACACGTGGTCACCTTGAGCATCCCCACCAAAAATAAACAAAGCCTGTTCCATATGTACTCAGTCTAAAGCACTGCAAGTGACATCCAAAAGCCTTTATAAGAAAAAGGAACTTGATGAGGAGGATGCTTGGCCATTAGAGCTGGGGCAGTAGTACAAAGACTACTTCCCATGCTCCTGAGACAGGAATTACATCAGTCCTGTAGTGTCATCATCATTTAAAATAAAACCTACAAGCCCCAAATCCTGTGCTGGCAGCTGCAGGAGGCTGCTCATGCAAGCTGGTGTCACTGCTCATAACAGCCCGAGCATCCAAAGGATATTCCTGGACACAGAAACATGTGCAAACTTCAAAGGCACCTTTGAAAACTCAGCACCAAATCATTCATCTTGGCAGTCAGTTCTGCTGATTGTGTGACAGATGCTACTTTGTCCCAGCAGAGTCCCATCTGACAGTGGGGCAGAGTTAGGGCTCTTTGTGAAGGGAGAGAGAAAAGGGGGGGGGCAACTCTGATACATTTGCGTTTTTGAAGGTACCACTCTGCACCACCTCATGCTGTGATACTGTCAGACCTCAAGGTAAGCAGAGCCAGGCCTGGCTTAGTAATTGCACAGGAGAATCCCCAAGCAGGAAAAAAAAGAAGACACTGGAATAAACAGTGTGGGTGACTGAGTACAAGGCATTCCTTCCTTCGAGTCAGAGGCAAATCAATTCCTCAGCACAGCAGGACACAGTGCTGCACTTCTGGAGGTGCTATCTGGAAGATGAGATATCAGACTGCAGCCCTGGCTGCTCGTGGTCATTAAAGACTTCCTGGCACTTCTTGCAAGAGAAGAGTAGTTAACCCTGTGTCCTGGCTGAATTCCCGTGTGGGTGATTAAAATTTCCTGACCTTCCTCTGCACCTTCCTCCTTTATCTGCAGTAAATTGAGGAGATTTACTGATGACACCAAACCAAAGGGGCAGGGGTAGTATCAAGGAGAAAGATTAAACTCAGAATGATTTGGGACCACAAAACAAAAGGGCACATCAATGCCATTCAGTGTAGAGAAAGTAAAGACAAGAAACTGAGGACAGAGTACCAGAGGGAGGAAAAATGCATTCCACGACCAGACTTCATTACCCAGAACAAAGCTGTCAGGAGTGGAAAAAGTCTCCAGAGCACAGTTAAACTACAGGTGAAGGCAAATACCAAAAAAGCATTAGCTGGGATTCATCAGGGTGGGATACCTCCACTCTCGCCTTGCTAGGGTTACGCAGAGCAGCACACGAGCCTGCTCTCCTGCACAAACACTGCTCCTCCCTCATTTTAGCGAGCTTCCACTTGTGGATACCCTGGGCTTAGCTCTGCTACCTGTATATATCCCGGGCCATTCCAAAGTCTCCAATTTTAGCCACTCTCCCAGGCCCTCGACAGGTAAGGAGGCAGTTCCTGGCAGCAATATCCCTACAAGGAAAGGGAAGAAAAGCAACAGAAAGAGAAGAACCACTTAATCATTTGACAATTTGCAAGCCAAAAAGAAAATAATGAACAGTACCTACTTTCCTGAGCTGCATAGAGCCTGCAACAGCCAGAAGAGTCAGTGTTTATGGATAACTAGTGATGTCCCAAATTCCAACCTACACCAACAGCAGGAGCAGCTTTGATCTTTAACATTTCCTCTTCAGGAAACATCTTCCAGCTGAAAGGATGGGCCTCCTGTGAGCCTCCCTTCACCCCAGGAGCTATTTTAAAGTCTCTAAGGAGTTGCAAGCAGTGGGGCTGATTTCAGCAATGCACTAGTCCCAACATCAAGCCGTCTGCGGAATGATCCACTGATCTATTCCTAGTGTGCTTGTTCAAATATTGTCAACCTGGTGTCATACTGTCAGAGACAGGAAGAACAACAACGTGCAGGTGTTGCTCTAAAGACTGAAGGTATAGGCCTGAATGTGTGTATGCAGGTAACACTCCAGCTCCACCAGCTTCTGCTGAGCTGAAGTAAACCTTGAGATCTGAGTAACATGGCGGCATACTTTGTGGGTAACTCTTTCAGAGGACTGAACTACTCTTGCTACTCGTGTCTACTCAATGGGCAGAATTTTAGACACTTACCAAACACCCTGTTCTGCAGGAGCAGGTAACGATAGTCATGAGCTGTTGCACTTTCAGCTGTACAAGTACAGCCGTTCTTTGAGAGGGAGAAGAAAAGCGTTCCAAAATGAACAGAAGGGAACTAAGCAAAATTCATGATGGACCGAGCTTTGAAGACTTCTGTCATGAGATTGTGTTTCCATTTGCAGAGTAGCCAAACAGGCTGCACAAGTGCAGGCACCAAGACAAAGCTCAGGATCTTTAGTAAAACTACAAACCTCTGCAACCTGATTTATAGCAGCTTTTCTGTTAATTGCTTCTATTATTCTGATTTTATCTGCCTCATGTAAAGGTATCCAGCCACTAGAGTGCAGCAGGACATAAACATATCAAACAGGGCATTACGAGGCAGCGCTGGCCTGTATGCAAGTCACACCGAAGCCGACACAGATGTGCTCACCTACCTGTGAATGAAATGGTTCTCCTCCAGGTACTGACTCCCACAAGCAATGTCACGAGCCACGTGGAGCAAGTCCAGCATGGAAAGGGAGGAGGGCTGATTCTACCAAAAAACAAGGGACAAATGTGGGTTAAAAGCAAGAACATGGCATGATTCGTCACTGATACAGTGCTGGGAAGTCTCCAACAGGTGACGTAGCTCAGATGTTAACAAACAAAGGGATTACAAAAATGCACGAGAGAGTGTTCATATCCATGAACTATGCAAAAATGTGCAGGGACGATGTCATACAAATCCCAGGGACAGAATCAGAACAGCTGGATCCTACTTTTCAGCTCCATTGGGATGCCCTGTAAGAATTTCCTCCAGTTCTCATGGGAGATGCTTCTGAATTTTCAGCCTGATTTTTGAGGAGATCTGTAGCCTGAACTGGTCCTCACTCAATTTCTTTGTATTATTGCTAGCTCCTTTCTAAAGTCACCTTGAACAATGAGAATGACATTTTGTATAATGGCATGAGTCACATTTGCTCTTTCCCTCCTCCACATCTGTGTAGGTTTTATCTTGCCCCTCAGAGCACTGACACAGGTTTGCGTAGCCAACGGCTATGGAAGACTAAGGCTGCCAACTCCTTGTTCCTGCCCCTCTGATGAAGTCTACAGCCCTTGCCAGCAGGAGCCAGATGCTTCAGTGAAAAGGGCAGGCTTAGCACCAGCTCACATTTGCTGGCCTCTGAAGCCAAACCATCAGCTTCTGCACTGAGGTGTGAATCAGTGATCCCTGCGGCCAGTCCTGTGGGGGAGGAGGAAATCGTTTCTGCCAGCAGGGTGATGACAAACAACTGGGTGGCAGTGACTGCTTATTCCACAGCAGCCATTTCCTAGCTAAGTGTTTATCTGTGGCCTTAGTTACTTGACCAAACAAGCCTATCCCGCCCTCCACCTCTCCCTTATGACACCTGCCATTCTGCCCAGTGCCCATAAGGCACACCTGCCCACGGGTCTCTCCCACTGATGCACAAACCAGCATGGGTTCTCCAGTGACAGGAACTGCTGGCTCTGCCAGCCCATCTGTTGTGATGAAACATATCTCCAGACTGATGTGATGCTGTGCCGGCCATCCCACCTGATCTAAACCACTGCTAACTGGGGCTGCAAATAAGTCCAGGCTCTGCAGCAGGCAGCAGCCAGTAGTTCAACAGCGGGCATTGGCTGGCCACTAAACCTAGAAAAGTCTTAACGTATTCTGAAGAGATTAGGAAAAAACTGGCCTCAATACTTGACTAATGACATAATTGAAAAATGCTTCATCTCTGTGTGAACAAAGCGTTTGTTTTTTTTTTTTTCCAGTGCGGTGTCATAAAACAAAATAGTTTGTGACTATGTATCACTTGCCTATATTTTATTATTTACACAGTATACTTCATTGCATATATATACTTAATTCATTCTTTAAAACACTACACTGCATCTCCCCCTAAACCTTTCTTTTGTAGAGTAACCACTTCCTGTAAACATAAAGCCTCTCCCCCCTCCCCCACTGTTGTGGAGAGGGGGGGAATAATCTTTTTTACCTCTGTGAGCTATGAGTGACTCACCAGATACACAAGATGGCTACGGTAAGAAAGGATGCAGATGCCTTCCTTTTCCCTTTCAGGGTGTAACCAAAAGGAAACAAATATCTCAATCTACCCATTCTCTTCTCTTCTGGGCAAGGGTCAGAAACCTGAAGTGAAAACCGAGTAAAAAACCCAATTCTTTACTCTGCAATCGATTCCAGATCTGAGCTATACTGCAAGTCAGTCAGGAGGCTGAAACCACAAGCTGATTTGAACAGCACAGCTTCTTTCTCTTTTTCCCTTCCTTCCCCTTCTTGGATGAATTCCTTCCACCTTTTATTTGGCTAAATACAGTCCTAAAACAGATGTGACTGCCCAACCAAGGACAATTTAGCCACGTAATTTGTTTGAAAAATGAAGGTTTGGGATTCATTTTGCAATGGGAGCAGCCTTGAGACACCAAAGGATTCACTTTACAGCTTTTGCTCCCCAGATGAATGGACAATGGCAGCTGCAACGCACCGCTGCTCAGAGCAGTGGGCATGCTGGAAGCACTAGTGTGACACCTCCCTGGGTGAGGCTGAATCTTGCTAAAGGTGAATGAAATTCTGTGTATTGTTCAGTGTAATCACTGCTCTGTTCAACAGGTGCAACACAAAGGAGGGGAATCATTTATCCATATACAATTTATCTTCCAGAGCTGTTCTTTGATTGCAGTGGTGTGTGTGAAAAAGATCAGCACTGAACTTCCAGAATGGACAATTTTGCACCGCTTGTAATGAGTGAAGGCTCTGATTCCAGGCATCTCTGAATCTACCAGACTGCCTCTCTCCAGTCAAGGAGGAAGGGGTAATCCTGCAATAGATGTGAAACTTTATTAGAAATGGGACAGAGAAACCCTTCAGGACTGTAAACCCTTGACCCATGGAGAGGTTTGAATCTGAAGCTTACAGAGTAGACCCAGCTGGCATAAACTGACAATGTTCCACAAAAGTCACTGGTATTGTATCAGTGATGTTAGATGAATGTTTGGCTTACACGTATGATCATTCTTGCTTAAAGTCCAGAAGAATCATTACATGTTGGCTGAACATCGCTTTCGTTATTTACATGAAGAACACAGATGCTCAACATGCAATAACCTGTGCTGGCAATATTCTGATGTCCCATTAAGTTGGTTCCCATGTCCCGATACCTCCTGCGGTAGCTCTAGCTTCCCATTGTCCCTTACAATGTCTTAAGTTCACCCTTCCCTTGCTTCACCTTCTCCTCCACCATTCCCTTTGCTCCCTTCCATGCTTTTCAATGTCTTAGCACACAGCAGTATGCTGTGTGTGTCTTGCTCTTAGTCATAGGTTCTCACTGGCCAGTGGCAAGCCAAACAAGACAACTGTTGTGCTCAGTGGTCACTCTAGTGTAGTGCTTTCTCCTTCCTGGAGCCTTGGGAGATGTTAATGCCTTTGAAACCTCTATTAAATTTGACTGAAACTGGCAAACGAATTTGAAGTTACTGCCACATGAGTGGGGAGAGCAACTGGGGGATGAAGGTAGAGAACGAACACATACATCTTCTCTCTTCTGTGATCAGGCTGAAAGCATAAGTAGGTGGGAAAGACAATGTAGTAAGGAAATCAGCTGGAAAAATCACAGAATGGTAGAGGTAGGAAGGGACCTTTGGAATTCATCTAGTCCAACCCCCCTGCCAAAGCAGGTTCACCTAGTGCAGGTTGACAGAATCACAGATTGGTAGGGGTTGAAAGGGACCTTTGGAGATCATCTAAATAAAATAAATAATAAAAATACAAAACTGGAAAAAAACTTGGGGAAATGACAACAGTAATTCATACAGTGCTTACTGCACAGTAAGCAGTGCAACTCTGATACTCAGTCAGTCAGCTAGGTCTTGTGTGTTCAGTTAATTCCTGTTGGAAGCAAAGTTCACAGAAGCCTGGTTACTCTGCACTGCTCCTTGTCTTTCCTTTCCTTTAATGGGCCTGAAAAGCCAGATGTCCAGTCTGCTATGCCTACCTTCTGCCTGTCTTCCTTGAATGAGCAATAGGAGGAACAAAGCAGCTCAGGGTTCATTAAGACCAATGCAAAGATACAGCCAGCAGTACTGAGCCACGGGCCTTATGTACACAGACTGTCAAACCTCAAGTATATGCAGAGGGTAAATCCGCTCGTACAGCTGGTTCCCATACTTCACAGAGCACAATGCCCCGCACATCTCTCATCAGTAGGTCAAGTCTCCCAGCCTCATAGGTTCTGAGCCAGTAGTCAAGCATGTGCACCAGAGGTTGATTTCTCAGCACTCACAGGTGCCATTAGCCCCTCAGAAGCTGCCCTGGCAGTCAGCCAGTGAATTACCCTGTCATTCTTGCCAGGCATCCACCACATGGGATGGCAGCAGAAGCAGGGCAAGGCAAGGGGAAGGAAGGTGTTAGACGTCAAGCAGAAATGTGTGGATCTATGTCTGCACACAGTCAGGCTGTCCACAGTCACCTAACTGTTAAAAAGGGACTAGAAACTGTTTTTCTGAATCGCTTCCAGCTTGCGGCTGCCCATCTGTATTTGAGCTTAATCTTTCCCAAAGTGTGACAGGCACGGGACAGAGCAGAAAACAGCAGCATCAGTCCCAGGTCTGCTTCAGTCCTGGGGGCAAGTTAAATGCAGGAACACAGAAGGATCTTCAAGGTGCTGGGAACACCCCCTGTGCGTAGTAGTAGTTATGGTCAGTCTCAGATAACCTCATACAGGTCAGGAAAGACAATGAAGGACGAGGAAAGGAAGGAGAGACTGTGAAGGTAGAAGGAGAAATAGTAAGCAAGTAATGTATGCTGTGCCTGAAGTGAATCATCCACCTCTTCTGACATAAGCTTTCACAGAGGTTGCACAGAGCTACTGCTAATAGAAATGGAAGCCCTTGCATGCGAGGAGGAACTCATGACTGCAGTAGGGGCACACAGAAACCCCTCAGATCAGAAGGCTCCCATGGCTGCATCCTATAAAGATTAAGGGCTTTTCATCCACAAAAGCAACTGGTTCATTTTACTGCAAGTAGGTAAAAATTCCTGCTGTTCAGGACTAATGTTCTTGGTGCTTCCTCACAAGACCCTGATCATTACTGAGCTGGCTTCTCTCTCTAATTTAACAAGCCAAAAAGATGCTTCTATTGCAAAGTGGTGGGTGCCCTTGCCCTGCGCCATCCCGTTTCACCTGCCACTTCACACATCTAGCACAGCTTGTCCTGGCAGTTTTGAACAAAGCAGCTACAAGGCAGCATACCTTACCTGTGCCATTTTGCTCTGCACCAGATGAGAGTGGAGCCCACATGGCAAAAGGTGAATTTCCCCATTCACCTACCACCAAGTTCAGCCCATTTGTATGAGCTGACAAGAGTATCTCAAGGTGCTACAGAAAACCAGCCTCTGTTTACAAAGACTGCTTGCTCAGATTTCAAACATCTTGACTTTCTGGGTGTTTAGACTTCTTATCCAGGCAGGAGCCCCGTTACTGCAATCTATCCAAGACTGCAGTGCTCCTGGGCAACACAGATCATTTTATATGTCTGAAAACCAGACTGCAAGGAAAAAATACAAAGTCGATCTGTTTCCAGATGCCTCGAGGAAGAATCTTATCTGTTGGAGCCAATTTGTGTCTCTCTTGTACTGATAAAATCCAGCATTTTGCCCAGTGTCAAAGAAATGTAGAGTATGAAGCTGGGCCCTGGTGCTAAACTTCAACAACGTCTGAGTGCCTTTCCAATCCAGAGGATTAGAGAAAACTTTATTTTTCTGAAGTACTGATTCCTCTCTAGGAGTCGTAATTTATTTCTCACACATTTCTAACTGACTGTCATTTCCTATTGATGCTGGTTTCAGTAGGAAAATCTTTAAAACTCTGGACTAAGGATATTTGCTATTAAGTCAACAGCTCCAGGCCAGATTCTCTTCTTGCCAATGTCAAACTTGTACTGACAGATATGCACAGAAATGTACCTGATCAGCAGTATAAATAATGGATTTATCATTAATACCTTAATGCTTACCCCCAACATGCCCCCAGCTGGTGTGAGGAAGGTAAGAGTAGAGTTTAAGTTTTTTTTTTTTTTAAATATTTTTATTTTGTTCTTTCTTTAGATAATATCTGCAATGTTATCTAGCCAAGTCCAGGGAAGAGGCACCTCTGCATAACCCCAGCAGCATTTTCCCTATAAGTCTGTGTCCTGCCTCCAGAGTGGTCTTCTAGCAACAGACGTTTTCTGGCCCTCTAAAATGCTGGGAAATAGTAGCTGCATGGATCAGCTGTTTTATAGTTATGTATTTGCCTTGTGGCAGCAGCTTACTAAATAAAATTCAATTTTCCATTTTCTTACCGGTCTAGGCCGCGTCTCTCTCAGGAACGATTTCAGGTCACCTCCAGCCATGAGCTCTAGCAGGATGAAACGGGGCAGTGCTTGCAAGCTCACCCCAATACAGCGCACAATATTCTGGTGGTTGAACTTGCTGTGGAGACACAGAGACTCAATTATGGAGCAGCTTTGATCCAAAAAGCACAATTACAGAAAAGAATCCAAATGTTTTGCTGCGGGGAATGTTTTGTTTTGTTTTGTTTTTTTGTTTTTTTTTTTTTTTTCCAGAATAAGTAACAAATCTCAAAGGCAAGGTAGCTGGATAAAGCTAAAGCGCTACCCCTGCACTTTGTGTCTGTCTGCATAGTGCAGAAACAGAGGTGGGGAAGGAGTGGCTTCTGGCTGCCACCTCGCATATTCTGCATCTTTTTTGGGTTACAGCAACACTTAGGGGTCACAGGAAGCAGAGAATGTCTGATAACAGACATTAGCATGGAGAAAAGGAGGCTGAGGGGAGACCTTATTCCCTCTATAACTACTTGAAAGGAGGCTGTAGCGAGGTGGGGGTCATTCTCTTCTCCCAAGTAACAGGTGACAGGACAAGAGGAAATAGCCTCAAGTTGTGCTAGGAGAGGTTTAGGATGGATATTAGGAAAAATTTCTTCACAGAAAGGGTTGTCAAGCATTGGAACAGGCTGCCCAGGGAAGTGGTTGAACCATCATTCCTGCAGGTCTTCAAAAGATGGGTAGACGTGGTACGTGGGGACATGGTTTAGTGGTGGGTTTGGCAGTGTTAGGTTAATGGTTGGACTCAATGAACTTAAAGGTCCCTTCCAACCTAGATGATTCTATGAAGAGTCTGCTCCTAAGTTCACTACAAAAGGGGCAGAAGCTGAGTCAGGGTAGAGTTGTTCAAAATAATATACTGAACACAGGGATCTGCTTATGTAGGGGATATTCCTCAAGGTCTAGTCTCTAATAGTTCCTCATTTCTCCAGACCTCAGTGTGATGACAAACTATTTCTGAGGATTCTAGGACTCAAGTCACTGAGATGTGACGTGACAGCAGCATTAGGTCAATGCCATGTGTTAGTTTTGAGTAGTCCAATCAAAACTCCTAAGGTTTCTTCTTACCTCATGTTCTGATGTCTAAGAGAAATCAAAGGATTCTATTATCAATTCTGAGAATTGGGCCTCAAGGTTTTCAATTTGGATAATGAAAACTACTGTGGACTCCCTTGAAAATTCAGCCCTTAATCATCTGGTGCCTCAGTTTCTTTATTTGTAAGAAGAGTAGAAAAGGATGGTAATGCCTAGCCTCCTTCTGAAGTATGGCAGCCATGAGCTAAAACTACTGTATAGATTGAGTTGTATGGACATCATCTTTCAAAGCACGTTTTTTCTTCACAGTGCTGGGCTTTACAAGACTACACAAGTGCTTGTTCATCTTATTAATACACACCTAATAATGAGAGCTTCCATGAGGAAGTCCAGCTCATCTTGCTCTGAACACACTTCTGGCAAGGTCTGGAAAAGAAAGAACAGGTTGACAAGGAGAATATATTTAGACTTACAGATGTAGAACACCTGACACAATCTAAAGCACCAACATTGTCTGCAGCAATCCTTGTCTCTCAAAAAGAAACCTCAATCTAAGGTAACAGCTAGATCATTACTAAACTAGACTGTGAAGCCTGTTGAAAGGTACAGATCAGAACACATGGCCCATTAATGCCACTGTCATCCTCCTCCCAGCAAAGGAAATAGCCCAGAGTGCACAGGGAACAGTGTCTAATATATGGGACTCTGTTGTATAGAGGATGAGGAATGAGAACAACAGATCCTGAGCTCTCAGACAGTTCAATACTGCTACTTCCCAGCAAAACTATGAACTATAACCAGCAGTAGGACTGTGCTGCTGTGCAACTTCTAGGAGAAAATAAGCTAGCTAGGCTGTTGAAGGCCTGGAGAACCCTACCAGGGTCTCTTAGGATTTATCTTCACATCCAGTGCATATCCACCCTGTAATGGAGTGGTGACATCCCTGGAAAACCAGCCATCTCCTACCTGCAGGCTCTTTGACGTATGTGCCAGCTGCTCTTGGCCCTGTGAAGACTTTTGGCCTCTGACTCAAAGGCTTTGGACAGGTTACAACACCAGGTGTAGCATGTGGAGGATGGAGAGAGGATGGATTTATTTCTCATACTTGCAGTCTACTGCAGCTGTATCGGAAATCTTCATGTTTACTACTTACAGACCTCTTAATAGTCTCACAAGCCCATACGCTACAAGTTGTACCATCACTATGATGGATTAAAGTGTTGCAACAGAGCAGCAACCTTTCTAGCCACATCCTTCAGTACTATGGTAATGCTTAATTCATCTTCATTTTTATAATGCATTGGGACTCTTGGGTGAAGGGTGCATGAAATCATCATGATAACTCATACACTGTAACTTACTTTCACAGCCACCTGCAAGGGAGTGGGGTCGCTGGGGATCCCTGCCACCTGACCTTCATATACCTCACCAAAGGCTCCGTGGCCCAAACCCCTGGACAGACCAGAGAAGACAAGAAGGTTTTACTACAGAGAACAGACATTATAACACTGCGGTCACAGCTCACAGAATGGGCTCACAATTTTCATGGTAGTGAAACAGGGAGAACTGGATACTGACACTGATGATACCACTCCTCACACTATGCACGGGACCAGACCTTAATGTGATCTTTCCTGGACCTACAATGTATTTAATTGGTAGGTAAAGAAATCCTCAAAAGCGAACAGCCCCCAGTGAAACCAAGCTGCTCGCACTGCATTGTGCAATGGATAGCACTCTTCTATGGTTTTGGTGTCAGTGCTTTAGAGGTGAGTGCATCAAAACAAGTCAAAAAAGATAGGTCTTAAGTCTTGGTACACCCTAAACACATTAACAGTTCCCATGATGTTTATGCATCACCACTAGAAAAAAACATTGAACAAGAAACTAGGAAACACAATGGTTCTCAAAGGACCTGAATTCTAAACCAAGTATCTTTTCCTGATTTACTCTGTAATTCTGGGTAAGCACCTTGGCCAGTAAATGGTGATGATGCTGCTTTGTAAAGCACTTGGCTCTAGGAATTAGTGCTGAGAATTGTTCCTGGCACTGATCATGTTATGAAATGTATAGTTCTATTTTGAATAAGGATACAAGAAAAAGAGAAAGGAATTAATCACACGACAGACCCTGTCCTATGTCCTTGTGATACAGGTTTTGCACACCTGTCTATTCAGTGTTCACTCGCTTAACATAAAGTCAACTGGTCCAGCAATAGCTATACATGTAGGTGGCATGTCATAACAACATAGTGAACTCTGGCAGAGAATGAGGCTGCATCCCAGATCCTGAGTCCCTCTTAACCCTGCATGGGCTGCACATTGGGCAGTAGTAGTTTCAGCCTCTAAGAGACATTCCTGCATCTTGGTCCAGGTAAAAGGCTCTCAATAAGGTTCTCTTCTACAACATGCACTTTCCTGGGAGAGCCAGGTCTGGCCTGAGAGATGCACGGATTCTGTTCTCTAGTCTATCAGTGGACTGGTTTTGCATGGGCTGTTGCCCTCCTGCCCGTTCAAACAGGTGCTGCTAAGGGCAATCTGCTCTGTTGTTGCATAAGCTCTGTCTGTAGTTTTGCCAGGGTAAAGACCAGTCTAGGCAGTGAAACCACAGTGAGGACTTGTGTTGCCTGTGACTCAACCCCTTCTTCTAAGTAACATTTTGTAGGTATCAGCTTGAGACGTTATTCTTGGCTATGTCTGACCAACTTAATACAAACTGAGAGTATAAAACAGATCTCTACAGCTCATAACTCACCCTCCTGCCAAAAGCCCACCTTCCCTGCCCTTATCAATTCCCAACTGTATCCTCTGCTCTCTGCAGCTTGCCACACTTCAAAAATCGTTTCAGAGCCTAAGTGACAAAGGCATCAGCAGCACAGGGTATAGTGGCAACTTCCAGATGCAGTCCAGCAAGATGTGCAGGTAAGAGGGAATGAGATAAGAGACAGCAAAACATGGCAGACTGCATAGAATGCTCTGAGCATCATCTTTTTTAGCACTGTAAGCTTTTTGTGTAAAACTGCATCATACCAGGGTTATGTCACGTTCACAAGTGGCATGCACGGTATCCTGCAGCAAAGCAAGATGGGAAAGAACTCTGAATTTTCAAATTTTTCTTGAGAGGCTATTTTGAACTTTACAGAAATTCTGATCTAGACATGACTATCCTGCTGGCTTTATACTCCTGTCTTTTTAATACTGTCTGGCAGTCTCAAACCCATTGCTTTTCCTCCTATTGTACTTAAGGATGTCATTGTCCTTACCGAAGACCCCATTAAAAACTTTAAGAGCCTCCTACAAGCCTCAGCCTTCCCAGCATCTCATCAGTTAATACTGAAATGGGCCACTCACTGCACAGTTTGCAAAAGAGTTACTGGTGATGACTCTTCAGTTCCTCTCATAATCCCAGAAGATTAACACTGCATCTGTAAAAGGTCAAGGAGACTGCCAAAGTCTAGTCCCCTCCACACAAGCCTGCAGCTTTTTTTGTATTTATGAAAAGGGGCATGAGTCTAAAAATGCATGTGAATTTGTATATGCCTACACAAAGACACAAGTTCACATCTGTGTAAGAGAGCCAGCATATATGAGGGTATATTGTGAAGCATGGGGAAGGCAAAGATGAATTTACCGGATGAGGGAGATGTTTTTTCGAGGCACCTCTTTGAGGTCGCTAATGGATGTGGTCTTTCCTGCAAAGCAGTAGTTGGGATTGTAGTCTGTCATGATAGTGGAGGTACGCAGCTTGCTCAGTTTATATTCTGGGCTCTGTAACTCCATCTGCATGGCTTGTAGTTCCTGGTGCTTCCGACGATATACTAAATATGGAGAACATAGTAAACCAGAGACACAGACTGACTTTGGAACGGGACAGCAGCTGTGCAGCACACCTCACTGGAATTTGCTGTGTGACCAAATTTCAGTGAATCAAACCAGACAGCGACACTGTCAGATTTCTGTACATTGAATAATTACAGATAGAAAATGGAATGTGAAGTTATCCAGGAACCTTTGATTTACACATCTTATGAAGAAACAGGCTTGCTCATGAACTGTTTGGAAGAAGTAAAATGAATTTCACTTGCAGAGATCTCAGATTTCACAGTTCTGAGGTTTTTGTTTTGTTCTATTTAGTTTAACTGGGCCTTCTAAGTATGAGTCCAGTTCCAAACTTGAAGGAGTTGGGGTATAACCAACTTTCCTAAACCACGTAGAAGTGACTAGAATCTGAAATGAATTATTGCATTATATTGTTCAAAATGGACAGACTAAACTATTACCTCAGAATAACACATTGAACATAAAACTAGCTTATTTTGCAAAACTTTGTCTTTTTTCTAAACAACAGAGTTGGAATAAATTTGAAATCAGTTTATGGTAGTGCTACATCCCTTGAATCACTGCACTGATACTTCTGAAATGTCATTAGAAATCACACCTTGAAAGAAGATGTCCTGTGGGCATTCCTTGGAATAGTAATTTATATTGCAGTATTTTTTTCAAAGCAAGATGCCAATCGTGAGCACGTTAAATCACTATTACCCTTACTATTGATTTCTGTGGCAGCTGGATTGAGCCCAGAACTGTGGCAGTAATAGCTATTGCATCTTCTCCAGCAGATGTTGCTCAGGGGAAGAATTTAAGGGGTAAACATGCACTTGCAAAGGCAGACGGATGTAATGGCCTATCCACAAACCCTTCCCATCCTCCATTTTCCTCCTCATTGCTTTTGCTTTGATTTTTTAAATCGTTGCTCTTTCCTGAGATGGCAATGATAGGCTAGTTGGACGGAAAGAGGATTACTCTTCCACTCCCTGAGAAGTAATTAGGAATTTTAAAGAAGTACTGTCAGTCCAGAAATCATACATGTAAGACCATGTGTGTGCAACTGATAACTCTTGAAATTCTTAAAAATGAAACAGCTGCGCAAATCTAATTTAATAGTTGCTGTTTGCTGCTCTGGGTACATCCCTCCCCTCCCCCAGACTATATACCGTGTGGACAAAGAAAGGTGGCAGAGCTGTGGTTTGAATCCCTGGCTGCTTTTCATTGATTCAAATCTATTCTGCTTACAATCGAATGCAGGTGAGCAATTGTTTAAAATAAGAAAATGAAAGGGTGAAAAATACCTTTTAGACTTTCAAATAAAGACGCAAAGAATGCCCACATCACACCAAGCAGCAGTTTGTAAAAGGCAAACCTATGTGAAAATTTCAAGCTTAAATGTCATACATTAAGAGGCTAAATCTGTATATAGCCACACAAATGAAGAAGCTTGCTTTTAGGCATTAAGCACCAACAGCTCTCACAAAATCAGTGGCAGCTGTGTTCTGGCAGCTTTACACTACAACACAGGCAATAATGTCTCTTTCGAGATGCAGTCAGTAACTGAAATCTCCTCAAATTGGTCATTGTGGTTAGAAACAACTACTGAAATCTGAAGTTAAGGCATGTGTGTGGGAAGGTGTCATTAAATACAGCAGGAGCTAAAAACCTGAATCCTTTTGCCCTCCCAGGGCCCAATTATCCCTGGCTCAGATCCAGCCCTCGTATGAAAATATCTTTTGCAGAGAAACACTCACCTATCATGATTCCTGAAAAAGCCAAAATCAAAGCAGCCACCAATGCTGAAGTCACTACAGACAAGACCAAGGAGAGGGGGAGATGAACCACTGGCTCAGCTGTAACAGAGTCAGGAGAAGAAGGAATTACATGTTTGAAATGATCTTCCACCAGCCACTTTTTTGCAGACAGATTTTTCTGCTTTTCCTTCCATTTACTCATCTGCTGCTCCTATAGCATAGGAACAACCTCTTGCATGATCAGTTCTCAGGATCTATGACCTCTAATACCTCATTGTTTCACTTTCCTCAATTAATATCAAGCCATTAAAACAGATGGTTTGCTATCAACGAATTAACATGTGCACTCCCTGGGTATGAAAACAAGACCATAAAAACCAGGGGCAGGAGGTTGGGGAGGTGGAAAGAACATTACATTGCCAGGGTTAAAGTGCTGCTATCAATGCCAAATCACAGCAAAAGCAGAAGGAGGACTGCAATATATCATCTCCTAAATGCATCTAATCCAGGCAGAAAAACCTGATAACAGTAAGTGTAGTACAAAGTATTCCATAGCTGCATCCTCACTCAGCACAAACAGGCATTCAAGGACCATCTATTAAGGTTACTTCACCCTGGCAGAATAACCATGCTTTTTACCCATTTTACAGATGGGAATGGTAAAAATACAGAATAATTCTCCCATGCCAGTGACAAAGCTGAGAGCAGGATCCTGAAATCCCGGAGTCACTTGCTCTAACTGCTGGGCAAGAATATGAAGGAAACCTAGTAATGGAGCTCTGAGCACTTGTTTTTTCAAGTAAGGCAAGTACAGGCACTGTCTTCAGTTTTCCTCAGAGATTCTTCACTCAGAATTTCTTATAGATTCTGCATCTGCACATTACATGTCCAAATCCACAGGAATTATATTCTCCTTCACCTTGTACATTGTTTTGGTTTTTAAGAGGACTCACCTGGAACTTAAGTTTAGCTGGAAAATTCCTTCGGTGAGCAAACTTTCATGATTTCAGAGCAGAATGTGAGCATCCGCGCAACCAGGCGCAAAATTTGACTCGCCTCAGTGCTGCCCAGTATGCCAAACATATACTGTAAAGCAAACCAGCAGTGCTGCTCTGTGCACCATTCCTCAGTGCTGCTGTGTCTATATCCTAGCAAAATAACTCTGCAGCGTATACCAGCAGGAAAGAATGTAACATTCAACAGAAGCCATTTTTAAGAAAGACTCGGTTACACTTTAAGGATGTCTTACAGTCCAAGATACAAATCTTTGCCATGCATTTTCTGATACACACACTAGCAGCCTACCCCCCTACACCTACTTACCTATGCAAGACACACCATCCTCAGCCAACTCTGTGCCTGGTTCACAAAAGCAAATGACTTTTTGAGTCTCAAGATCAACACGGCACTCGTCCATCTCACAGTGACTGCAGTTAAGATGCAGCCTAATGTCCACCTCTCCATGCCCCTCTGTCACTAGGGAGTAGATGAAAGAAGCTGAGTTAATTACTGTAAAGATCATTCATATCATTCCCTCGGGCACTGACAGAAACAGGAGACATGGTGGTCATGGTTGCCAGATATGGCAGGGTGGGCCCCATCTAAGAAACCGCTTTCTCCCCACCTTCCATAGCTCCTGTCCTTTTCTAATGTAGAAAATAACATCCAGCTAAATTAGCCCCACTGCAGTTGAGGTGCACTGGCTCTCTTTGAGCAGACAGTCCTAAGAGGTCAGCAAGGAGGCTGCTCCTGAGGCTACGGGAAACCTGCCCTTTCAGTGGCCTGTGGGGCTCACCCTTTTCTCTCCTGGCCTTTACAGCCTCTGAGATCAAACACTGCAATGTTTTCAAAACTTTCTGGCTGAATCTATCAGGCCAGAGCACATCTGTATTTGAAAAGACTTCTGGCTGTTCTAAAGCAAACTTTTTTTTGAGCAAATAGATATTTTTGTATTTTCTGAACACATCCCAAACATATTCAAGACACTAACTTCTGGGCAAACACAGGCTGGAGTGGCAGTATTTATCACTCCCATGGACTGCCCGGCAGCACTTCACTGTTTTCTGTAGAAACTCCCTGGTCCAACCTGCATAATTTGCTGAGGGATGCTCTAAGGAACATGTTTGTTAGTGAATAGTCAGGTGCTTTGTCTGTTTGTTTCCTAAATTATGTGAACTATGAGGGTCTGCTACCACTTTCTTTGGCCAAAATTGTTCTATAGGCTGGGTAGACTATATTGTTGGGAAGTGCTTAGCCTTGATGTTCTCTCCACCTGCTTTCTTCCTGCTACTTCCGTTTATTCTCCTTTGGACTTTATTATGCTATCTTCCTGCCTCCTTATGTTCATGATAACATTAAGCTGTACCCAAAGGGTTGTAAAGTGTACTACAGACGCAAACTATTCTTAACATGAAATAAACCCACTACAAGACTTCTGACCAATATGAATACCTTTAAGTGCTGGAGTGTATAAAGTACCCATTGGATTAATAAAGGACACACCATCCTCCCCATCCATCTCTGGGTCATTGTCCACTGCAGCATTGCCACCTATGTCAAACCAGAAGTTACCTTAACAGACTGAGGCTCATTGGCACTAAAATACAGATAAGCATTGCAACATGCATCACTTCAGTATATTTAGGGTGGCATCCAAATAAGAAAAAAGAATAAATCAAAGTATTTAACATATAGGGAACACTTAGTGAGTTGTGGCATGAACCACTGGTCTTTTATCTCTAGAACTTAAATTTAATAGCAGCAGTTTGTGACTATCAATTTCTTATCTCTATTTTAGGCAGACTGTTGCAAACTAAGGCACAAACTTCATCTTTAACCATTTAGATGCTGCGAAACATCCCTTTTAAGCCCTTCTTAAAATGAATGTAGCCAAGAAACTGGAAAACACCAGTACTCAAGGGCTAAGTTCCGTACCCTTGCTGAACAAGGTATGTACTGTGTCAGCAGAGGGAATGAATGATCTGATATCCTTCCTCTCCTTTGCACCCTGAAAGCCGGGTGGTCCACCAGGAGTGGGGACTGAAGGAATTTATGAGCTGCTCATTTCTGCTTGGGCATATAGAACATAGCGGAAGCAAAGTATGGGCAATACATAGAACATATTAGAAGCACAGTACGGGCCATATACTTTGCACTACAAGCATGCAAAGATTCCCCCACCCCACCCAAAAATTGCTTTTCCTCTTTAACCATCTTCAGTGAAATTAAAATTATGTCATGTGAGGCATTCTGTTGGGAAAAAAGCATTATACAGTAACATTGGTACAAAACATGCACTTAATCATTTAAACTCATTACTTCCTCTCAGGATTTCTAGTCTCTCATACCCTTGATTTAAGCTGTGGAGAACCAGGGGTTAAAAAGTCCACCACAGTGCAGATGGCTGAAGAAACTATGTGGCCCAGGAGATTATGGGTTAGTAGAGATCTTGAATCTGGCCCACACCAGTTATAATCAACATAACGCCATCTGACAGCTGTCCTGAGATCCACAGCACATGAAATTAGCTCCTTGTTGACCAAAGTCAACACCACTGTCTTTATTAAGAGGGGTCCTGGCTGGCAGCCTGAGCCTCTGCCCCCAGAGACCTCCTGCACAGGACCAAGGCCTGACCACAGCAAGGTAAGGTAGAAGAAGCTGCGTCTTTCCCCAGCATAAAGCCTGGCTGCCAGTCTCCAGGACCGAAGTCCTCAAAACATAGGGGCTGGCAATGGGAGCACGTAGCCTGTGGCTCCTCCTTCTTCAGCACTATAACCCCAAAATGGAAGGCTCAAGAATCACAGCAGGACCTTGATGGCAGGTTTTGCAGAGTGCAAAGCCAGGATTACAGCTGAAGGACTGACATCTGGCTATTTGCTCAGAGACTAAATGCCATACGTTCATCTAGTGCTAGAAAGGCAACACACAGACATACTAGTACATAACAGTCAAATACGCTAGCTACAGGAGAATATCAGCGTTTTGCTGATCATTAGCACTAAAGGAGGGGAAGGGACACCTTGAACACGAAGTCACTTTACCTATATATCCTCCGCCTCCTCCACCTGAGGAGCACCCCCCTCCCCCCCCTCCCAAACCCCCTCTTGTCTCCCCCCCCCCCCTCTTCCTGG
>VZSZ01007289.1:49552-109343 GCA_013398815.1 Ibidorhyncha struthersii | reverse complement strand
AGGGGTTATTTCTGTGTAAAAAACACTGCAGGGATCTGCAGAACAAGTACTCCTTTGAAGCACCTCAGCTGAAAGTAAAAATCCATGCCTTGGTTAGAAGAGGGGATATGCTTGCTACGCAGTGCTACAGTGACCTTTCTGTAGGGTTTTTGACCACGTTAATCATCCTGCACCTCTTTTCATCTACCATACAAGGACAAGTATTTTCTACGGAAAATGTAAAAAGATATCCCTGCCTACTACCCAACCACTTGTTTCTGGCTTACAGAGCCTTCCCCTTCTCTTTGCAAAAAAAACATTTGAAAAACCCTCTGTCGGTTCTGAAGTGGAACAAAAGGAATTTAGTGAAAGGGATGTGAAAACATGTACCAGCCCCACTCTAAATACAACATACTTACCAGTGACTCACTTTCCGCTCTGCTGGTTGTTCAGTCCAAGGTCTCTTCACAGAGACTTCTAGCCAGGGTGCAATTATGCTCTTTCTGCGTAAGCCAGGGAAACTGTGAGTATGTCTACACAGCACAAAACAGTGCAGGGAGCAGGATGGCCACATTGGCACTGCAAACTCCCACATCAAAAATCAAACAACGTTGGTTATGAGAGGTACTACATTATTTTGGGAGAATGTTGTCATTGCTATGGCTATACCATCTCCGATACTCCTATTTAGGCCAAGTATTCTGCACTGTGAGTACATGCTATATTTATATGTTATATTCCGTGTTCCCCCTGAACTGTGTTTTCACGAGTTTCGTCTCACCTCCTTGTGAGGAGGAATCTGGGAGTACCACATATTCACAAATGTTTTCTTAAAAAGAATAAACTTTCCTTACCTGCAGCTCCTGAATTTCCATTCAACCCTGGAATAGAGGAATCATTCTCCAGCCTTTCTGGATGAAATGTGTCTGTTTTGGCCCTGTAGGCCCTGCCACCACCTCCTGCTGCAATTATCAAGGGGACCGGCTCTCCATTCTCCATCTTAACAAATTCAGAAATAAAGGCAGTGTTCAAACTGAGTCAGACACACAAATGGAAGTTCAACCACATGCTAGTTACTGCACGTTGCACTAAGCAGGCATCTAGGACCACTCAGCACTACAAATTACCATTGCATTATTTATGCACCCACATCCAAAAGGTTAATGAATAACATGAGTCCTACCAAGTTCCGCAGCAGAGAACAGTGGCATCAGCAGCTCTATGAATTGTACCTTCAATGCTGATGGCTCTTAGAAAGCTTGTAATGTTACCACGTGATGAGACTTCCATCAAATGAAACAGCTAAGGAGCACTGCTTTATATAGTGCAATATAGTGTTTCTACTGGTAAAGGACGGCTACACTGGAAACTGAGCATGCAGAATTATGCAGAATTATGTAGAAGCTGGGTGATCTAAATTTATTGTTAACTTCTGAAACCAGTACACGACAGAAAAGAACAGTGCTAGGTCCCTAGCTGTACGGTTGCTAAAAGAAAACACACAGGCTATCCTCAACTTTTCTTGTCATTGCACCATAGCCAAATGTGTAGCTGAAGTCTAATGTTCTACAATGACAGATTTGAATAAAGTCCTGTGGAATATGCCCTTTGCTATAGAATTACGCTTCAGCATCTCAGCTTGCATTGAAAAAAATCCAATTCAAACTATGGTGTTTGCAAAGGAAACTCCAAGCCACTGAAGCAAGTGTGGCCGTACTGTGTAGCAGTTCTAAAAAGCATGAAGGACCAACTCAGCTCACTACAGCTATCAACTGGAAACGAAGGATACCCAGAGCTCACTTTGTGGACCCTTCCCTAGAGGTGTGTAGAGGGTTCTCAGGTGTTTCAGACCACAATACTAGAGGCAAGTGGCAGGATGTGTTCATGCTGAAGGTGCCCAGGGGCTATGTTTCCATACCTTAAAGATGTAAGTTGCACCTCCCCCGCCTCCACCTCCTCCTGCCCATTCATTCACACTTCTGTTCACACGTATTTCTTCTTCAATCACATTGTTCTCTCCAATGCAGACTTTCTGTATAACATCATTAGCCTGCAAACAGAAGACCAGGTCTGAATTCTGGTAAGAAATCTCCATGTTCTTGAACACACACAGGCCTTGTGGACCCTTCACCTTCCCAAACAAAAAAATTGTCCTCCAGTGAAACTACATAAGCAGAAGCAAATGAATGCTCTTCTAGAAGAATCTTGCTTTTTGCGTCAATCTTTATCAGAAGAATTTGTTGCCATCTTAATTGAATTATCTTGAAGCAAGCTCAGCACTGATACCTATTACCATGTAAAACAGCTCCACAAACTTTTAACATACAAGATGTAGCAGAATTTACTGCAAATACTTCCCAGCATTAGCTATCTGTATTTCACAAGTGGGGGAAGGGAGTAACTCAGCGATGATGTGACTTGCCCCATTGTCATGCAACAGCCAAATGGCAGAGACACAGAGAGAACCTTAGTTTATTTACTCCTCTTCCAGTGCCCCATTGGTTAGGGCCAGGCAGCCAACATGGATCTATGCAGAACTAAGGTGTATTGGTGGCTCATGTAGAAGTACCAGAGCTAGCTTTAACCTGGTCATCGCATGGACAGTAGCAATGAGCTCAGTATAGACTAGCCACCTAATATTTATCTGGACTTCCAAGCAAGTTTTGATGTTGATCTGACGCTTATGCTGTAGCAGCAATTTTACTGTAATTACCAGTGCTAACTAGTTCAAAGCCTACCAAAACAGCTTCAATCCCACCTTTGACTGCAATGTTGACCTGATGTTAAAGAAAATACCTCACTAAAAAGTGTCCATATTTCCTACTTAACATTTTTTCACCCTCCACCAACTAGCACCAAATGTAATGAACCTTCTGAATTAGGCAAATCACTTAATTCACTAAGTGAGCTCAAACACAACATTAAACCATCATTTATAAGTACTTCTGGACTATGACCTAAGAGAGGTAACTGTCACTTTGATTTTAAATTGGAACACTAAAGTGCCTGACAAACAGGACTCTGCTGTGAGTATTTGTAAGTTGCAAGCTTTGCTTCTAGCTTATTTGACTTTACACATTTCACCTCAGCAACACTATCTTGTTATACACACTGAACTCACTAAGTCAACAACGTTTTAAGGGAAAAATGCACAAACAGTTGTTGTAGTAGGATTGACCTTCTGCTTCCTTCTGCTTTCATGTCTATATTTTCTTTTGGAAGAGGAACATGATAAAAGCATCCTCAAGCTACAAACTGTACTCTTGACCACAAAACGTGTCCTAGGTTGTGCCAGAAAATGAATGGTATCCATTTTGTGTGTGCAGACTTGCCTGTGGAACTAAACAATCCTCCTTTCCCTAGTCTTCCCTATCCTTAATTGATTTGGAGCTGGGTGGGGATGATTAATAAAATGCCAAAGTCAATGACCCAAAGGAACCACTAGATTACAACTGAATTAAAAAAAAAAAAAATCCTTCACGGCAAAGACATAACTGATTACAATCCAATCTAGTAAAAGTCCCTTCTACAAGTCAACGCAATCTCTTTGCCTCGGTGAAAGAATTACATTAGCACTCAATAAATTCTCACTAAGATTACAGTGGCCTGCAATTTAACGAGTCCATATATTACACTCAGCTGGAATGTCCTAGTTATAGACATTAGATGGAAGTTTGAGTTAGGGCATTTCTCATTTCAAAGAGGTTTCATATTAATGGTTTGTTTGTAGATATGTATAATTCCAGTTTTAACATTATTTACTTCAGCACCCAGCCTTGAGAAGCCCTCTTTCTTGTCTACATCATTCAACCTTTCTCTGTTGCAACAGACTGCGAAGCTTTCATCTCCTGGATGCCAGCCATTAACAGTTGAGAAATGCACAGCATTTAAATGTCCAGCTCAAACCTCTAGGTGAAATTTCATCAGATAATTCTTAGTTTCCTCCATAAGAATCTCCTGTTCCCTCATCTTCCAAAGAATACTAAACGATTAATAGATTATTGTGCCTGTAAATGGTGGAAGTTGCACCTTTCTGTTGTGGCATTTGCAGCAACAGTCAGTTAGTAACACAAAAATCAGGACTGACCCAGCAGTGATTAATTTCTCTCTCCTATTCCCGTACAAAGAATAACCAAACAGGCCCTGTGAGGTGGGTGCCTCCAGAGTTGCAGAGTACTATGATAATGGCAGGGCTGGGCTCAACAGTGGAGCAAAGACAAAGCTCTCTGAAGTCAACCTTAAAGACTGATCTCCAGAGGAAAGGAAGGCAGGTTGTCTTTTCTCTCTGAAAACCCACACAGATGCTCTGAGATATGCAGATCAGTCAGGAACCTGTAGTGCATTATCAATGGGGCCTGAATGTTGAAGGGGAAGTGAGAACAGTGAACATGGCACTTCATCTTTTCACACTCATACCCTCCCAGTAAAACTGTAGTTATTCCTTGAACCACATAACCCAAAACCCCTCAAGGACAATGGTTTTGTCTGTAAACAGAAAAAACTCCATGGATTTGTAGAAGGGATTAAGGCAAAACAGAAAGGGCAATCACTTACACTAGGACAAGCATCTTCTCCTTGCTGTCCCACCAAGATATACAAAGTATCATCCTTCTGGAGGTCAAAAATTCCCAGCACAGACACGCCGTGGGACCTCACCATGGTGTTCTTTCCTCCTTTCCCACCAGCAGCTCCGTAGCCTGAGATGCTGCAGGAAAAAGAAAATACAAGCCTGGCACTTCAGTTGTCCCAGACAGGTGGAAGCTAGTACAAATCACTTCTGGGCACTGAGCGTTTTGCACACCTGAACTGTACACAGTGTCTCAGGGCTGTGCCCTGAAGACCAGACACTCTAAATAAATCTAAACCCAAAGCTTGAATACTGAGATTATCTGCTCTACATGGACCTATGAATTTGGGTAGCTACAGAACAGCTTCTTTCACATTGGTTCTTGGGCAAACACTTGCTGAGGACAGTGAGCAAGTCCCTGTAGTTTCAAACTTTAACATATGAAACGCATCTTGTTTCCCAGAAGGCATACCCTTGAGAGGTTTGCAGCTAGGAAAAGAAAGAACAGAAGCAGGAGAACTGCACATACGGCTAAAGAGGACATTAAGCATGAGATTGACGGGGGAGATTTGAGAAAGAAGACAGCATAACTGGTCCTAGTAGTACGGACCAGATGGGAAACAGCTCTCCTATTCCCAGGACCAGAGGAATATAAAAGAGTAGACGGACACGACACCACCTGCAGTAAATAAGGAAAGCAAAAGCCCCATGGCTAAACTCACAATCACCATGAACGCCTCACTGTCCCCGGCCAGGAGTGGCTAGGTTGCATAGACAGGCTACTGCAGTCTCAATTAAGGCTCTGGGACCTTTATTTCAAGCAGTCAAGATTCAGAGGTCCTTAATGTTGTTGATGTACTCAAAGATTTGGCTGTACCACTGTATTGCTCAGCTCCTCCCCCTCTCCCTTTCTAAGTACATAAACAATTTCCATACTTGAAGCAGCTTTTATCAAAGGGTTTCAAAGTACTTTATAAAAATCATGATAAAACACACATCTCTGCTGCAACAAAAGACAGTTACTCAACTTTCTGAGCAAGTGAGTGGTGGTACAGCAAGCTCAATTTAGATCTGAAATAAGCAGGTGACTCTCTACTGACATTAGTAGCTTTGTAGCTATTTCCATGAAAGCAAAATTCAACCTGGACCATGTAAAGAGTGACTGTAGGGCTGAGAACACAAAACTTCCTCTCAGCTTCCTACCAGTTAACAGTATAGGTGCTCTGCTTTAACTCCTCCTTTCCTCTAGCACCTGGTTGGTCTTTGCTCAGCGCAGCCCTGCATGCAAACTGGCTACAAGCAGAACGGACCAGCAGTGCCCCTCATGAGCGAGCATCCTGAACAGGTTGGGGCAGCCAGCTCGCTTTCAGCCAGCAACTTGCCTTAACAATTAGCATGAGGAACTCACCTTGTGATACTGCTCTGAGGCAGCCAGCAGGGAGCAGTTCTGATGTCAAAGCAACTATGGAGCATCAAGTGCCTCATAAAGAACATTAGATCCTTGCAATGTGACACAATTATGTTCATGCCACTGCTGATAACCAAAGCAATCATTCCTCAGTATGGCTGCACTGGAGCCAGCAGAAAAAGTGATGGACACAGCACTGGGTTACCCTGAACAGATGCTGCATGAATCTGAAGACTGGGTTGATTTGCTGTAGAATTTTGTAACAGCTAATGAGGTGCACTATCAGCCACAGCAAGCTGGCAGGGCTAATTGGCTGCAATTAGGGGCCATATTTTTCTGTGTATGAACAGATTTTGCATACAAGCAATGATGTCAGGAAGTCCAGGAGAACCCATTCTGGCCTCATTCCAAGGCTGCAGACCAACAAAACAGTAGATTCAGGTGATAGTCATTCCCCGTTCAAAATGGGTGTCACTATTTAAACAGATGGGTTATCTTGACTTCAGGTTTTAGCAGGATCATTTTCCTTAGGCACAACATTCTTTCACAGGAGGAATCCATTTAACCATATTGGCCCTGAAGAAAGATTTGGACCACACTGAGTAGAACACCAGAACACAGAATATCTTCCACTGTCTTCCTGTTTTCTTTTACTATGATACTTGTAGAAACTGAAAAAGAAAACTGCATCTTCAGGAAGGATCAGGATGAGCAGAGTGCACTGGCTGTGCAAATGAGGGCTGGAGAAAAATATCCACATCTGGGTAGCCAGCTCATGGGAAACACTGGAGCTAGTTTGGAGAATATGAGAAAATGCAGTGCCCAGGCTGGCCAACTTAGAAGGGCACCTTTTTGCATTCCGCTGTGCCGTGTTCTTGTGCTACCTTACAAGAAGGGACCAGAGAAAAGAGAGGACAGTGGAAGTGATAACAAATGGGGCACCAGTAAAACCAGACCAAAGACTCTTGTTTTCAAAATCAGAAAAGAATTTGGATAATGGATGGTAACGTGTAATTTATTACAGTTCACTTCTCTCATACTTGGATCATAGGCCTAGATATGGGATGACAAGACATTCTAAATGCTTAGAAGGAAATCTGAGAAGAAAAATATTCTTTTATATTGTCTGTCTTTATTGTTATACAATATGCAGTCCCATGGGAGCAAATCAGATGATTTTTTTACCATATCAGTATTGGAGCATGTAGGGCTCCAGTCTTCAAATGAAGATGCCTACAGAGTGTGGCAGCCTACACAGACCTTCACAGACGGTGAGATTTTCTGGGTGTGGTTAGCTTGTGCTAGTAGGGTTTTGTGCAAAGTTAAGCTTTCTGTCTTTGCATTTCAATAACACATATTCTGCTTTGCGTTCACACAATCGATATCCTTATGCAATTATCAGGAATGTAACTCACTGCTCTACAGTACACAGTGTAAAAACCCACTGATATGGCGTAACAACAGCTTTCTTAAGAGCCCAACAGACAGCTAGAGGATTTTATCTCTGGGTCAGGTATATTGGAGATGGCTATCAGGCTAACTTACAGGACTCACAGTGCAGCAGACCTGCAGGGAAAAGCTAAGTACAGGCAGTGGGTCCATACTCCGGGAAGCCCCAGAACTGATATGCAGCTTGACATTTTCCTAGGGCTATGCTATACTGAGGGACTCTGCTGCCCCTTCAGCAGCCCAGAATCAGGAAGATGTCAAGATAATTTCAGCCCACAATTGCCTCCTCCTTTCCCCGGGCTATGAACTCCCTACTATAGCCTTAAAAGGTGCAGAACAGAATGTCATGCATTTATATATAGGTTACCAAACACATTAGCCACCTATTATCTATAAAGAACCTAAAAGTCTGTTAGGTCATTTATAGGATTTAAATAGACAGGTCCTCCCTGCAGGACCTGTAGTCTGTGTTGTGTAGCAAAAATCAGCCTAGAGTTGCACTGGTATTCTGGCTCTTCTTGGGCTCTGATATTAAAGAAATGACAATGTTCTAAGTTTATTGCCTCTTCTCTTTTGGGCTATATTTTATAACCATATTTACTGAATGCTGGTCCTGAAAAATTCCGTTCACCTCAGGCAACTCATTTTTGATAGCTGAGTAAAATATCATTAATGCTTTTTTCATTACCATCAATCCTTGAGGTAACAGGCACTCAGGCAGAACTTGCACCTAGCCTAGCCTAGCCAGTTTCTCAAAACTGCTTTGCAGTAGACTTCTGTTAGAGACTGACATCTATCCTCAATACTAATATTCTTTTTCAATAAAAAGAAAAAAAAGATGGTGCCAGTAAGTTTTAACTGAAATTTGTTCAAAGCCTGCAGTGGCATATTCTGCTTTGATATCCACGATACCATCGTTGGTTTCAATAGGGAATGTTGCATAAAAACCTCATCACTAGACAGTGATTGATTCAAACAGACAGTTCTGCTTACAAACTGATGCATGTAATGGCTTGATGTTACCATTCAGATAGAGTGAGCTAAATTTCGATTGTACTTCTTTCCCCAGCAAGTGCAGAAAGAAAAAAAATGATTGGTAAAAATCTGATTAAGTAACATTAAACCGTATCAGATCATCTCCCTTTGAAAATAACTCCACAGAGGGACTTAAGCGTAAGAATCCTCAGTATCACAGAGCCTAACACTTAGGTGGCTGGCTTCCAAAATCAATTCTACAGTGGTGAGCCAGGCTCACAGGCTCAACTTACCATGCCTAAATTCAAAAAAGCCATGATGCTGAGCAGAACTTGATGCAAGCTGTCCCAGAAGAAATGCTGACATAAGACTGCGTCTCCTATACCAGGTAAAGAGTGGGAAAAACTCATTCTGATTGCAGAATTCAATGGATGGTATATGGGATATGTATGCCTCTTGGCCTGGGGAGGTCAAAACATGATTTTCAGCTACCTACAGGGCTCTCCCAACCTGTGACCATTTAGGCTAAAGACTTGTTTGCCTCAGATGGTTGCTTCTCTTTCTTTTCTTCTCTCTTTCACCAAAATGTCGCACCTTCCAGACAACAAATCTGAGACTGGAAAGGTCGGAAATCACAGGATCAAGAAGAAGTAAAACCCAAGCAGACCTGACGAAACTTCTGAACGTAATAGTTTATATATGCCTAGCATATATCTGCAGCTTGGGTAAGTTTCAGGTGCAAAGCTATATCATGACAATCAGAGACTGCTCCCTTACCTGTAGGTGTTGGTTGCTGGTACTCTCCAGATCTGAATGCCTTGGAGAATCCCTTCAGCTCCTACAACCACACTGAGGTTGGAGTTCCTGTAGGCATCGTTGCATTGGCTCTGTGTGGGGCCATAGGGTCCGCTGGCACCACATGTTGTGAATAACCAGTGATCTGCAATGAGGACATATTCAAAGCATGAGCCAAACATCCAAAGACCAAGTAGCTCTTCTGCTCTTTATTCACTCTCCCTTGTCGGATCAAGAGAAGAAACTGACCCCTGAGGTTTCAGCCAGAACAAATACTCACAGAATTCTTTAAAAGACTCATAGCACTGTGTATCTCAGTATTTGACAGCTTTTCATCTACATGTCCCGAAAGCTATCACAACTATGAACATGGCTTTACTTTTTCTAAGGCTCAAAGAGGTAAAGATCACAAAGTAGAGTAAAATGCAACACAGACCACCCAGTTTTGGGCTCTGCTCTCTGGGCTGTTAAAATGCACACTCATAACCTCAAGACTGGTGTATTTCAGCTTTTAGCTATTTTAGCATTTCAGTTTCTACAGACATTTGGTTATTCAATTTATTTTATATAGGAAGGTAGCTGTTAATTAGATAGAAACCTGTAAAATAGAACATCATCTCAGTGATTAAAACATAACAATAAACAAATTGTATTTTGAATAATGATTTGCTTACAAGAGATTCAAGCTAAGCTTCAGAAGGCAAAACACGTGACTGAGGGCTGTAAAACAAGCATTCAGCTCTGCATGTTCTAGGCCAGATCTGCAAGTGTAAATCAATGCATTCTTATTACAGCCATTTTCATCAACTGAAAGTTCTAGCTCTGTACAAATAGATTTCTAGAACAAGGCTTTCCTAATTTGTGCCTCAAAAATCTGTTTTTTTTTAATTTGAATACATGATGCTGAAAATGCTGTCCTTTTCCTTAAAGATTCATTATTATGGCCAGCACAGTTGCAAGACCACAATGCTCTTGTAAAACCCACCCTAATGTATTTGCTAGTATATCAGGAAATATTTCATATGTAATCAAAACTAAGATTTAGATGGTAAATAAGTGGACTAAGCATTTTTGGTGCACATTAAATGATTTATCGTTCATACTTATTAACAAGCTAATATACACAATCTAATAAACTCTGTTAGTTAATTCTACTGCCATTAAAGACAGAAGACTTGAAATACATCTAAAGAACATTATTTCTACAAATAACATCGGGCCAGCCAGCCCTCCTTATGGCTTTCTCAAAGGGCACATTTTTTATCCCCAGCTTCCACTAACGCAATACAACACATGCAGACTCTTTCAGCAATGGCACTAATTAGCTCAGATAGAGCATTAACTTGACCTGCTTCTTGGAATTCGGAGCTACTGTCTAAGCAGATCTGGTCTAGAAATGATGGTCTGGATGTGTCTGGATGAGAGAGGCCAGCAGTTCTACCATTACTGTTACTGGAGGGGGTTCACCCACCAGAAATACAAGGAAACAAACACATTAGTTTAGCCAGGAACGAGGTCTGAATTACCTTTTCACAAACTAATCCTGAAGTTGAGCTAAATTCCTTCTTATAAAAAAGTTCAATGCATGAAACGGATCAAATAACTTGGCAGGACTTTAAGAAATAAAGTGGCTGGTATTTCTGAGAAACCTTTGTAATAGTCTTGGCTACTCCAAGAAGCATTGCAAAACTACTACTTCAGGAAAGCTTCCCAATCGAAGTACTGCTGAAAGAATCTCTTCCTTCTTACTGCAAAATCTACACCACTTCTCCTCAAAACTCCCCTGCAAGGGTCCTCTAGAGATTTTGCTACTGTTACTTGTTTTATATGGATACTTACATACTTATTTCTCCAATCCTGCAATGGGTGGCAGTATAAAGTCTTAAAATGAGTAGACAGCAAATGGAAGAATTCCCCTCTCCTCCTCTGCCTCCAATGCACCGCCCAAAAACCCAAGAACAACAGGTGAGAGGGGAAAGGCACCTAAGAAAACAAGGTCTAAAAGTTCCTAAAGCAAAATGCTTCAGTATCTCTGATATCAACAGTCTTGCACCACAAGTTACTTGTGTTTATTTTTGCAAAAAAATTCCATCCAAAACCAAAGCAAAATCTCACAGAGAATGGAAGATGAGAGACTCATTCTGTCATCTATCACAGTGATTTAACATTGCAATATCCCAGTGGGCTAAGCCACCTGCACTGAAACATATGTTTCAGGGAGGAAAGTGTCTCAGTTTGGAAGAATAAGAAGCCATTTGGATGTCTCCAGTGAAACATCAAACGTTCCCAAAGGTAGAAGCAGATGACCTTCAAAGGGACAATATGACCAAAACATGAGAGAATCAAAATGGAAAACTGGAAGTGATAAAACCTAGGACAGACCACAGCATGTGCATACTGCTGCTATGGTTAAGCTTTACATTTCTGATTTACTCCCTCTAAATAAATCTTGTTCCTTAGGTATCTGCTTACCTGGCCTTGGCAAAAGTATCTCTAGACTACCACATATGTAACACACAGCACAGCTGTACCTGCAACTGGCAGCTCTCAACTCCCACTGGGTTCCAGGGACAGGGGACCAATGAACTATGTCATACTCCAAAATGCCTTTTAATGGCCCTCTGTTTCCTTAAAAGCCCAATGCCTTGGTGGAACAGAAGAAAAATGTCCTCCTGCTGCACACATTACACCTTCAGACTTTGAACTGAAGCAACCAGAACAACTTTCATATTTTGTGCCTCTTGGACAGACTAGAGGGGGCTCATTTCCAGTGCAGAGGCAGCATCAGGGTAAGAGCAAACAGTGCTGGTAATTTAAGATTAGTGAATGTGCATCTAAGCTCTTAGAATCTGGCTTTTAAGAGCATGAGAGTATGGGGAATGAAAAACCACAGATATGTTATGCCAGGGAGTATGACATAAGGAACCTGGAGATGACTGAGCACAGGAGGTACTCTCTTAGATTTCAGAAGCAGCTCTGCTGTAATCAATACAGATTGTGTGTAAAGCCGCCCAGGTTCTGCAGCTGCTGCAGTCAGTGCTAGCAGACATATTTACTCGCTCTATTCAGGTAGATGGTAGACAGGAATGGGAGAAGACATGTTTCAGAAATAGCACAGCTCGGTAGTGACCTTTGTCCAAAACATTGCAGGAGGAAGTCTGGCCCAAGCAAAGTCCATGGGGAGACTGCACCTGATTTGAACCAGCAAGGATTTCAGTAAAAAACAGAGCCAGGTGTTGTGCGCTCTCCTTATTTGTCACTGCTGCACTGACTTGCTAACAGTCCTCCTCCTGCTTATATACACTTTCATATGTGATACTGAAAGTCAGGCCAACATGTAACAGCTTTGTTACATTTAATTCGCTGAATTAAATGGGACAGAATATGGCATGGGAAGAAGTCGCCCCTCATTTCAACATAATTAGGACAGATGGGTCTTAGTTACAATTCTGGATACAGACTAAAAACCTCACACTTCCCTCCCTCTGCTCTCTTAAACATTTCATGAAGCCAACCCTCAATCTGCAGATATAACGGTAGCTCAAGATCTTAAACCACTAACCCAGTCTGCCCATCTTCAGTAACCCACCACTTCTTTTTTTTAAGTAAGAATAACCATTCACTCCCTGTAAAGTACTGATTTTCTCCTGATTCCAGAAATGACTGCAGTATGTCTCACGAGCTCAGAGAGAGCATTTCTACAGGTTGCTGCATGCCACAGCAGTTTACAGTAATTCAATTTGAAGCATTATTTTGATCTGCAAAGAGTAAAGCAGCAGCAGCAGCACTGAACTGAAAATCCTTAAGCAGCTAGGTGAGAAGCACAGATTTTTTCCACCAGTGCACAACTGTGGTCTGTTGCATACTGCATGGCATACCTCTCCTTCCTTCTGCAGTGTGTGGCAGGCTAACACTGCCAGCACCTCATGCTCACATGATAGGGGAAAAAAAAGCAGGACTCTCCAGTCTAAATCTTCCCAAACAACTACCAGGTTTCGGAAGTTTGCCCAACTTCACACAAGTTACAGATGCCCAGTTTCCAGAAACAGCTGAGCACTCCCACAAGGAAAACTAACAGGTAGTTAGTTAAATGTAGGGTCCCCGTATATTCTGTCATTGGCAGCTGCAAGATGCTAACTGGGTTGAAAAACTGGAAATTCTTGTTTAAGGCAGAGGCAAAAGAAAAGTGAAGATTACACTGAGATTCAGAATTGGGGTACTACATTTCAGTAAATAATTTATACATCAGCTCATTTGATGGAATCCCCACTTTCACAAGGAATGTCACAGAGGAAACATTTGGTCTTCTGCCTGTTCAGCCATGCACCTCCCCTCCTCAAGCTCCCTGGCTATCTCCCCAACTCATCACTAAGCTCCCAGCAACAACATTTTGCAAGAAATGCCATTTTGGTTTTATTAAAACAGATTTTAAAAAATTCTGTCTTCCAAACTTTTCTTTCCAAATTAGATTTACAGATCTATTTACACACATACTCATGCTTATTTTCTTTTGCACAGCAGAAATTCTAGTTTTCACACGGCTTAGCTAGATACATAAAATGCTCAGCAATCAAGGCATTGGATTTCAGCCACAGCAAAGGGGAGTGATGTCCTGCTCTTGAAAAACAGAAAGAACAAAACCCCACAAGACTTCAAATGCCTAATTCATTTGAAGCTCTGATACTACTTGCAGCCCAAGGCAGCACTGCTGCAGGCAGTGCAGCAAATAACCACCAGCAACAATAAAGAGAAAACAGTGGAGCAAAGCCTAAAGCACATTTGTACTTCTAACACAGAAAGCAATTTCACTGGCACATATAGCACATAAACTCCCTATCACAAAACAGACACAGGCATTTTAGCTATACCTCAAGGGCCTAAATGTATTAACTGGCATTTGTTAAATTAAGATGTTTTGAACCGAGGTTCAACTTGTTCCAAACCAAAAATTTACTGTGATTTGAGAAAATTACCAACCAAGAACCAAGCTACTTGGCTTATTTTAGAACTTAAAGTAATGCACTAGTGAAATGCATCAGCGGTTTAAAACAAGGTGTAGGCAGTTTGTGGAACTTGCTGCCACAACCTCTATTCAGGCCAAGAGGCTATCCCTACTTCCAACAGGGGGAAAAATACCCCACCATTAACAAGGGCTATAAGGTCTCAAGCCTCAGGGCATAAGAACCCCAGTGGCTACACTTCCTGAGGCAATTAATTCTGTTAGTTGTCCCTCAGGGAGTTCATTGTACTTCCTCCTCAAAGGCAGATGTCATCAAACTTGATGCCATGAAGAAGCAGAACGCTTGCTTCATCTATTTATAAAAACGCTCACAAGCTCCCTTACAATACTTGGCCAATACGGGAAACCAGAGGCTTACAGGAAATTTCCCATCTTAATCTTCACTAACGTTTGGCTGCCATTGGCACCAAGGTATGTGCAGAGGGAGACACCTCTTAGTCGGTGCATAAGCAACCTGTTACGTATTACCAGTAATTCCAGGGCTGGTCTGTGCTGAAAGTCTGTAGGCAAAATATACTATAAACATATATAAGAAACCTGTTCAGTGATGTAAGGAAGGAAAAACTTTTCAATTGACTTCGGGTTCTGTTGTTTAACAGTGTCCTGAGAGCAGTAATTTGAGATGACCACCTTTTCCAGGACTAAGTTTGCCAGAGACTAATGATGTCGGGTGGGGGTTTGAAAAATGATGGTAAATGGCAGAAATAGGTTGTGCTCACAGTCAGAGTCCCCGAACCGTTAAATGTGTCTACACAATGATATTAATGGATATCCCATTAATAAAATGATCACAGAAATTAGCGAGTCTTGCCAGCAATACCAGAACCCGTTATACAGCTATAGCTAGACTAAGAGGCCCACTATTTATGGAGTTACTGTTTCTGCCTCTGTATTTCCATTTTCTAAATGAGGGTAGCAATGGAAGACATGGATGTGTTTTTCAGTTCAACAACAAGAGCATCTGCAGTGATGACAAATGTATGTCAGATTGATCCTGAGTAGCATTTCAAAGAAATACTCAAAACTTGATTCATGCTTTAGATTTTTCTGAAGTGTCCATAATAAAGGGAACAATATCAGGGCATCCTTGTAGGAAATTATCTGTGGTCTGGGCAAGGGCATTACTGACTTTGAACAGCAAAAAGAATGGGTTCATTCTTGCTATGTTCTGGAACCAGAAACTAACAAAGCAGCATGAAGAAAACTAATTTTTTTTCTTTTTTATGTTTCACTTAAAGAGATAGCAGGAGTCTTCCTTAAGGGTTGTCAAGTGAGACATGATACTAACTTTTTTGGAATTTGTTTATTCACTATTACAAAGGATAGTAGAAGTGCATGTTGGGTAACAAAGACCAAGTTGGGTGGAGGTGGCAAAATTATTTCAAAGCCTTTCCTGAGATTTATAGCAGTTTCTGCACAATTTAAACTGCTATTCTTAAGAGTGGGCAGCTTTAAAATTTAAGTCTAAAGTGTGTGAATTGCCCTGTTTATTTCAATTGTATGATTACCTCTGGAGAGCATTTATGCCAACTCTACTTTGCTGTGTTGGGATCTGTTTGTATGGTGATTTTCAGTACTGCACGTTTGCGATTTTCAATCCTACAGAGAATGCAAGTGTAAACACTGCAATAAAGAAATTCATGCCTACATAATCTGAGATCCCACCACCCATCTCTGAACATTTTCTATCACTATTCAGGATGCTACTTTTGCTGGGGGGAGGGCACTGAGCTGTTACTCACTGTGTTAATTGACGCTTAATACAAAAATACAATTCTGCAGATGCCTTTATTGCATTATGCCAACAGTTCAGTTAGTATAATTGCACACAAAGAGCAACCAAATGTAATTTTCTTTTACTTAATACTCGCTCCGCTGTTCCTTTCAGCTCCTTCATCTGATTAACTAATGTGACTCAGAGTTCTTCCGAGAAACAGCCATGTAAATGCTCATAAGAGGACTCTCCCTGATGCAAAAGACAAAATCTGTGCAACCACTAAGTGTTGTGAGGAAGAGACTGGAGCTGAAGGAAAACAGTAATCCAGTCTGGATGAGAAAATGATTTGATGACAGTTTCCATGCAAGAAACCATGATCACGCAATGGCTGGTGGATATGCAGATCAGATGTGACAAAACAATGCAAGATTTGAGGGGAAAGAAGGTTAATCTTTTTGTACATTTCATAACACATCATTTTCGTACTGTGTGCCCTGACACGAGTAAGTTGTCAGTGGGACAGATGAGAAGCTGAAACACCAAAAAAGAGGCTATCCTCATGGTATTTACGGCCTATTCAGAAGCACCAGAAATCTTTAATTAAAGCTTGATTGCTCTGTGTCTTGTTATCTCCTTTCGCCTACTGAGAATACTATTTTGTCTCCTCCAGTTTCCATGATAGTAATTTGTTTACCTAGAGTTCCTCATTATTGCTCACTGTATCTTTATATGCCTGAAATTCCCATATTCTGGCCTTGTCTATAAAAGGAAATTGCACTGGTTTGATATAAATTGGCTTTTTAATTGGTAGTTAAACTCCCTGTAGATAAATGCTATGGTTTGAGCAGCTTTCAGTTTTACTTAAACTAATACCTAATCAATTTAAAAATGAAGCCAGAGTAAGCTCGGTTTACATCAAAATAAACAGTGCACAGATTTAACCATTTCAATCAAAAACCCTGGTTCCACTGAAGCTGTTGCAATCTTCTGATATACGCAGCTTTTCTTACAACTTTTTTTCAGGATTCTTTTAGAATCAAGTTTCACCTGCAACCTTTCAGCAAGAAGCTGGTATGTCAGCAAATAACATGTCATTAATTAATTGAAAAGGAAAGCATTTCCATTGCTTGGTGATCATCTAGCTAATGGTTACACCTAGCACTGCAAGTAACAATGTGAATTGAAACCTACAGGAATTTTTCTGCGTTGGTCCTGGTCATCACCAAGAAACTTGAGAGCAACACCACCATATTAGTTGTAGCAATTTCGGGTCTTATTCTCTACACAGTGCATTCATCATCCCACGTGACACATGACAGTGGTTAACAGATTTCTGGAAACTTTAGGGTCTTTTCACAGTATGGCTGCATTATGTGCTTTGAACCTTCGGGGTACCTATCTTGGAGGCATCCCAAGCCACAATAAGCAATGGCAAGCCTGAAGAAGTAATTAATTTGGTACAGTGCCTGAGAACAGAAAGAACAGGGAGGCTGGTGGTTATGACTATCGCTTCTGCTGAAAACTGATTTCCAAGCACAAACAAAACCAGTAGGTGTATGTAAGAGGTTGTTCTCAGTTACAAAGGAGCAAATCAAGGCCCATACCCTCGAAAGCAATGGAGCTTCTTTGGATTTACTGTCATGCAAACAAAGTGGTACCTGTCTTTCAGATTGTAGTTCCTGTTGTGTAGGCTGAGGGGACTTGGGAAGGGCATTTTATTATCCTCTTGTCTTCTCAGCTATATGAACACATTTCTTTGTTTTAATATAATTTCTTAAGGAGGAAAAATTATAGTCTGTGATCCATCACACAAGCCAAAGATCACATTAGTTCTAATTACTTTTGTCTGAGCTCATATTGGTCAATGCAGTCTTTGCGACTTTAGAGAGGCACTGATGCTGTTGGTTCGCTCACACAACAGTAAATATGTGGCCATCAAAGTAAAGGCCTTGAAAGACTCAGCCTGAGGTTTCTTAAATGCATTACAGGATGCAGAAAGAAACAAGATTAAAGCTGGGTAAAATGCATAGCCCAGGGACCAAACAAGCACCTGCAGTGTTTACTGAGAACAGGGAATCAGCAACACAAAGGAAAGATGATTTGGTGCTGTGGAGACCCTCAGAAATGCAATGACTTCCCACTGCAAGAAGCTGCACCTTAGCTTCTCTGATTTCTGCCCGAGAAATCTTCTCTGATTTCTACACCGAGGGCATAAAGGGGAGAAAATTGCTGAAGAAGTGATTTCAGCCGCAACGGCTGGAGGCATTTTTAGACAGAACATGAACAGGACTGAGGATCAAGCCCGGAAATTAGGCAAGCTGTCTTAGATACCACAGGAATTGCCTTGAATTTTCACCCCAAGGTCATAACAAATTATTTGAATTGCTCAAAGTACCAGTGACCTTCTCTTCTACCCGCATGCAATCTGACTCCCCTTATTTCTACTATCCAAGTGTTCCTTTAAATCGCATTCCTCAGATAGGACAGGGAGTAGAAATCTAGAAGATGTTCCATCATTTCAGTTCTAGTGAGAAGTAGGAAGTAACAAAATTCTCAAAGAAACCTACAGCCACAAGACTTCTAGCCTAACATCCACACACCCACTTTACATTAACTTTGCATCCAAACTTCAGGCCATTCTCCAACCTGAACCCAATATCTAATGGCTTTTGTGTCACCAAAACAGTAGGTACCCTGGAAGGAAACGTACAGCTGCCTTATGGAACTAAGCACTGACATTGCTATGGAAAGTCAGCCACAAGTCCATAGTCTACACCTGTGTACGGATCCTACCACAAGATCACTAACATAAGAGCAATACTGAAAGCACATAAAAGTAAAAGGCAGCTCCACTTACAGGCAGGAAACAGAGATACAGATATCGAAGGGAACACTTCAAAGGATCTGCAAAGAGGTTGTAAGGGCCTTTTTAGAAATTATATCTTTGTGACCAGCCCAAGCTCACACACGACATCTGTAACAGAGCTAGACACAACATTTATAGCTAAACCACGGGTCCACCCAGCCCAGCATCCTCTCATATGGGCTCATTCCCTGTCTCATTCTCCTGAGACTACTGTCAGTGCTCCTGCACTTCTCTTGCTGTATGATGCTCAGTACATAAAATACCAATAAACTCCACTTGATGGCAACTCTCGGCCTACACTGCAGACTGTATCATCAGCCTCCACTGCCAGAGCTCGCTTCACAAGAGAGTTCAGATACCAGCAGCTGCCCTGCTGCAGCAGCATGGAGTGGGATAATACACCCAGCTTTTCAGGCAGGCTTTGAAGACTGTGTGGAGCTTTTGACCACACTGACCAGACTGCTGTTGGTATTAGAGCTAACGCCACTAGTTCATGTATTTCAACAGTACACTGCAGGTAGTAAAGTGAAACATAACCTAGAATAGAACAGACTCGAAGTCTTTCTAAGATGGAGGAGTGGGAGACAAGGCAGCAGCAGGAAAAAATCCCTGGGATCATGACAAAAGTAAAGGAGGCATATACCAACACCTCCCTGTTCTCTACCTTAAGAAGGGTAGTATTTCAAATTGACACTTAACTAGCTATCTCTACTAGAGGAGAAACAGCTGCACACAGTGCTGAGGGTGGCAGTTATAGCAAGTGCTTGTCCCTCCTGTAGTCACCCCCCATTTCCATGGTCGGCCCTGCTCCCCCAGGTAGGCTGGAGGTTGTGGCCACCTGAATCAAATCAGGAAGCAAAGCTGGCAAGGAGGAGGGAAGGAAGTAGACTGAAATAGAAATGCACATGTGGAGCCCAAAACAGATACTGTGAGTGTGTGGGCAAGCCTGAGAGACGGAACAGACAAACATTTGGGAGACAGTGATGTGAGAGGGAGGGAATGGAAATCTTGCATCTATTTGGCCCAAGTCGCTACAGTCAAGCTGGAAAGCAGAGCTGGGGGACAGGGGAGAATGAAATAACGTTGACCATACAAGACTGACATTTCTAACTAACTAAAAATCATGTTTTTAAAACAAAGTCTAGTGCTGTACTCTTTCAAATGGGCAATGGAAATACTACTGAAAAAGCGAAGCTATGTTATTTCAAACCCAGCCTGTATTAACTAGCGTTCAGGTTACTCTGTCAATTTGTACACTGATTCCTGCCTATTGTTAAATGACCACGACAGCAAACCAACCTGTCTTACAGTTTAAAAGCACTTTTTACTTCAAGAAGAGGGTCCCTCTGGTTCTTTCTTTTACCAGCTTGCAATTGACATCCAAGTTACAGTTAACAGCCAAAGCTAATTGCTTCCTAGAACTTGTTTTGTTTTGTTTGTAAGGGACTTGGGAAAAGCTCTTGCCCTGGTTTAACCCCAGCCGGCAGCTAGGACTGACTGTGCAGCTGCTCCTGTAGTTCTCCCCCTTCCCCTAGAAGGGCAGGGAGAAGAGGGAGGAAAGGGGGGGAAGGGGGAAGGGGGAAAGGGAAAGAGGACAGGGAAGGGGAAGGACCTCGTGGGTTGAGATAAAGACAGTTTAATAGAAACAATAACAGAAAAGGAAAATAACAGTAGTAACAACAACAATAATAATAATGTCACAAGTCACTCTCACCGCCTGGTGAACTGGCACCATCCGGAGCAGGGATTCTGGATTCCCACTCCCCAGCCAACTCCCATTTATATACTGAGCATGCTGTCTATGATACAGAATATTCTATTGGCCATTCTGTTGTTCTGTCTAGGCTCCTCAGCTTCTATGGGAAGCTGAAAATAGTCCTTGAAAAGCATGAACATTGCTTAGCCACACCTAAAACAGTATGCATTGTTGACATTCCTTTCATGGCAATCACTAGAAAGAAAATTAACTCTTTCCTGGCTGAAACCAGGACAGCTCTGAACAAAGGCTTTGGTAAAAAAAAAAATAAAAAAAAATTAAAGGAATCATACTGCATTTAGCCACATCTAACTGAAATCTGTACTTGCTGGAAATCTCTGCTGTCTGAAAATGCTTCTCAGACCAGACAATTACCTGCTGGACCAGAAATGGGGGCAGTGCTGAGTTGGAGATTTCCCAGCAGCTTTTGTTCCCATCCAAACTTCTTCTGGCCACCTTTACTGGTGAACAAACTGCTTGAGTCTGGAGTGGTACTTCGATGTGTCTTCTCTCCATTGACTAGAAACCAAGAAGTCACAGATTGGTTTATTACTGAGGGTGGCTGAGTCAGTACGTAATCCAAAACTGAAGCTAAATTAAGGGCTGGAGACTTCTCTGCTGAGAATAAGAGCCTGCAGTCACAGGATATGATATTAAAAGGAAAGAGCAGATGGACTTTCCATTGCTGTTACGGTAACTGTGATGAAAGAAAAATAAACAGGAATGAGTGGTGGGCAAACCAGCAAGTGAATGATGCCTCAAAGCAGAAATAAAGAATACAATCCTCAGCAACTGTTAGAAAGTTTCTCTTTCAGCCAATACAAGTATGTGCAATCATTTTTGATTACAACCTAATTTTAAGATCTCTTTAGAACACTGGAACCTCAGATACATTGTACTTATGCAGAGAAACCCAGGAGTATCACCACGTAAATGGAAAGACTCACAGCCCCAGCCAATGCAAATTAACATAACACAAAGCAGGTGAAATATTCTGCTGTTGGATGAGGAAGTGGCTTAGAGGTTTTCAATCTGAACAGGGCTACACAGGTTGTAGCTTCAAGCCTAGGAGATGAAAGAGCACATTGAAGTTCTACTGTTCAACCCAAGGTAGAAGTTTCATGTGTTCAGAGCAGCAATCCTCCAACCCTCATGTAAGTTGTTGGGCTGAGGTACAGAGTGACAGATCATTGAACACATTTACAAATTAAGCAATTCACTATGCATGAGATTGTGAAAGATGAGCCAGACGTAAATGCTCAATAAAAATCTAAATGGGGTGAAATCTGGCAGTGGAGGTATAGACTAGGCATATTCTAGAGGCCAGTCAATCACAGAGTCTGGACCAGAATCCAAATTTTTCCCAAGAGTAGGAGAGAGTGAAGATTCTAGTTTCTGATTCAGACTTAAATGCATGTCAGTCCAAATAAAATAACCTTGTTCTAATTTAACTGGAGCATTGTGCCCAATGTTATTGCAAAGTTAGTGTCAATCACAGGATGCCTGTCTTTCCCTAGCCAGAGTCCAACTGTCATTCATTTTGATAACTGTCACACAGCAAACCAGGTCATGTGGAACTCTGTAATCACAGACTGGCTTCTGCATCAGCCTGGGTGGACAGGTGATGCTACTGTCTCAGCTGGAAGCTGACTCTCCCACACATATGTCTTACTACCCATTTACTGCCAAACTCAGAACCCATTCACTGGTTGGCTCCACTAATAAGGTATGCATCTGAACAGTCTCCTCCATCTAAGCACAGTTATTTCTGAAACATACCTTTACATTTCAAGAATCTTTTGAAGATAACAACACCCAATCCTTCCCCACAGTTTCAACCCCTTTCCAAATTTCAATTACATGGCAAATAAAAGACAAGTCACTTGCAGATAAAAGGAAAACTTACTTGTTAAGTAACAGTCCAGACTAAGGGAGACATTGTCAAAAGCAATAATGGCATCAGATCCTTCTTCCCATGAAGCGATGATCTGAAACCAAAACCTGCACAGATTGGAAGAACAGGGATTAAATTCTATTACAGAGATGAAACTCAGAGCTCTTTGCAATTAAAGCAGTTTTAGAATGGAGGGAAAAAAGCTTTTCTTTGCACATATAAAAATATTGAAGTGACAGAGAAAGTATCCTCACCCCTAACAAGCAAAGATGATCTGAGGAGGGGACCTGTACATGAATATAGGTAGACAGAAAAAAAGAAGGCAGCCCCTCTTCCCTCCAGAGGCATACAACCTGAAGCAGGTGCAAGTACGTATGTGTATGTGGGTGTCAGGACAGAAAATAAAGTCCCCCGGCTTCTGGCACACAAAAATATAATCAGACACCTCAGGGAGTTTATTCTCACATTTTTTATATCCTAAAGCATTAAGAAAAATAAGTAGGCTGGGGCTTCTGAAGTAATTTGGAGTTTCTAAAAGGAACTGGCAATCAAAGGCTGAAACCAATTTAGAAAGTATTTGGTGTTGATCCACCCTTTAGGAGGCAACGGACATCTAACAGTCCTGGCAGTCTCAAAAGAGAGGAACTGACACTGGGTAGTCCATAGGAAGAGCAGAACTCATTATCTCCTTGTAGAAACAGAGCAGGTTTGCCTTGAATCACTTCCACACTCTCAGCTGGGTTTTGCCAGGAAGTTCTGCCACTCCTACATTACTAGAAGAAAGATCACTGTGAATTCACCCTCAGTGATATTACAAGTCAACAGGAAGAGCAAAAATAACCCACAATCTAATACTTCAAATCTGATAGTATATTGACCACACATTAATTTAGTGGACTCATGGATTTAGATTTTCTCTTAGCTTAGCAAGTTAATGTTCTCCCGATGCATATCTGCCACATCAAATCATAATACTCTGCTTAGGAAGGAGAACAATTTCTAAAAGCAGCCAACCACTGCCCAGAAGCGAGATACAATGTTGAGAGGTTGCACCAAGGCTATAAAAACATGAAACTATCACATGCTTTAGAACAAGCTGTAAGAGAATACAAAATATTATTTAAATCTCATTCTCTATTGTATCTTGCTGTTTTACACCAGCAGAAGTTAAGCTATTCATGGGTCTCTTTAATGTAGATCCATGGCTGATGGTTCCTGCTCTATCTTTTAGATACAAGTGTTTAGCCAGAATGTGAATTCTTGCAGATGTTCCAGTTTAGGCAAGAAATGGATGAGAGAATAAGGTATTTTGGGGAATTAGTGCTATTTATTTATAAAGGCTGCAGAAATCCTCTTCCTTCGTTGCAGCAAGAATCTAAACACCAGCAGAATTTTTTCCTTCTCACAGACTCTAGTCCTTTATGCATAGTACTGGGTCTACAATATTTTCTCTCTCCTGTTTGTCTGCTATCAGTATTCTCAGAGAACAATATTCAAGTGAAGCTTCTCTGCTTATACGTACATTTACTTGTGACAGCATGTTCCTTTGTTTTGAATGAGGGTTTTGACTGTTTCAACCACCTGACTCTATAAACAAAGATAACCAACTTCCATGTTCTAAAATACAGTGCAGCTTTCACCACCAGTGGTGACAGTGAGGCCTGGCATAACCTAAAACAGACCTCAGGTATATATGTGCCTTTTGAGAATATCTATATTGAAGCGGTGTCGTCTTCTGCAACTGGTGTTCTTGCTAAGCTACAGATGAGGACACAGTCAGAAAAGCTGACCCAACCAAAGCAAAAACTTCAAACAGAAAAAGATCCTGGCAGTCCCTGAAAGGTGCAAAGAGTTTAGAACAGAACACAGCCCATTCACAAGAAAAGAGTTGACATAGTAACTATGTTGTTCCTCCTTTATTTCTGGTAAAGTAAAACAGTGATACTTCAATACTGAAATTTCCTGCTCCTTGGAGATATGCGTTGGACATATGGAGAGACTTTTCTAAAACGGACTTTTTATGCTCTAAAGACATGAGCAGCTGCTACAGAAGAGCACGTAATTGACGCAAATAACAGTGGATATGATGAAGGAAGAGTATCCCTAGCATCAAAGGAAACTACAAACAGCACGACAATTTTCCTCACTAAGTGCTCCATCCTCATCAGCTCAAAAGGTAGCAGCTCCATCCAAACAAATCTGAAGATCACAAAAGTGTATTTTTTGCCTTCCCAATCCATACAAAGTGCAACTGTAGTCTGATGTTGCCAGAAGCCTCACAGTTCTTAGTTAGTATACCTGAAACACAGTGCGGGTACCTCTAGGAGAACCGGAAGGAACATAAAATCCTTGGATGTTAAACTGGCTTCCAAGTAAAACTGGAAGTTAAACTGGCTTCCTCCTCCCCCCATTTGCTCCACAGCTGACATCTCATAACATTTCAAATGAAACTCCAAGCTCTAGCATAAACATAAGCTGCTCAGTTCAAGACATGCAATGTGAGCCTTCAACAAAAGCTGTCGGACAGACAAAGTGGGCTCTGATCTCCTTTTCCCTGTAAGTTACTGCACCAGCAGCAGAGATGACCAAACCGCATGTGAAACAGGTCCTGAACCACAACAGGTCACAGTCTGGTATGTTATAGAGAACCATGACCTACCTTGGGCTGCAAACTACAGGCTGTAGCTCAGCAGAAGCTTCTCCCTCCCTGTTCTGTGCTGCTGAAATCTCCAGGAAGAAGTAAGGTGGAAATGGATTCAGCTACACATCTGGCTGTGTCTGAAAATCAATGACCTGCACACAGTGAACCTTGGCGCTACATTGAAGGGACCACTGGAACTGAGTCTGACGCATTTGATCTTCAGCCTGTTTCCTGGGGGTGCACACTAAATGCCACTTGGAGATGTGGACATTTTGATGTGTACTTATATTTGTAAGGTGCTAAACTGAAGCTGGGAAATGAATTACAAAGACAAATAAGCAGTCCTTAGACATGGTCCTCCATGTCAGATTTTCCCTCCACTTCTGCAGATCTTAGCTCAGGTTGCATAAAAGAAGGACAGATACTTCTGCAAAGACTACTATGTACCTTCTTTGTACCTGGCAACTAAATACTTCTGAAAATAGCTTTAGGCAATTTCCTTGGCAGAACCTAAGCTTCATGCCTCAAGTTGTTATCCTTTGATGCAGTGTTCATGTCATGCCTCTTCAGACAATGAAGGGTTGTTCCTATGAGGATTACCAAATGTTCAGCCCATAAGAACACAAAGGCATGATACAAACCAGTATTTCTGTCGCTGAAGGGAGTGCCACCTAACACGCCCATATAAGAATGAAATAGGTTGCACCTTACTTTTATTTACAGTTCATTCGAGTTAAGAGACAGCCTTGTTGATTTCACCTGCAGGAGCACTGGGACCAGAACACTTGAGAAGTTTCCTGAAGTTCACCAGGGATGAAAAAAATTACAGAAATGCCTCCAAAATAGAAAAATCATGTGAATGTTAAACACTATTAGGACCATCAGTGTTGTTCTGGTTGTCTATTAATCTGATTTTTTTTTTTCCTAACACGAATGAAGTTTCAGTACAAACCTTCTCTTGAGACCAGCTCTTCTGCAACAAATAGTTCATCTTTTTCTCTTCTCCAGTTTAATGCCACTATTAATTTAGAAATATGATGTCTTTCAAATTCCACTGAAACAAGATCATCAGTTAACCAACATTTCAATCATTAGCTTTGGTGGTTTTAGCTTAATGGGCTAATTAAGGGAAATTTAATCAAAACTGAAGATGGAAATGTCACACATCAGTGAGACAGAAAAAAATCCCACAGACAATCTTCTTCCCTTGCCCCCTCCTTTTTTTTTCCTTTCTGTTTGATCCCCGAAATCAATGAAACAACTCCCTTTGACTTTGGTGAAAGCTGATAGTGAAACACCAGAAGCATATGTTATTGCGGTAACTCAGTATAATACTGGAGGTGACATCTCACTGATGTTTTTGCACAGATCAAAGTGGCCTGTGCTGACTTGCGCATCCAGTACTTCAACTGGTACCTATACAGCACAGATACTGGTCCACAGTACTGTGTAGACATATTGACTGCAAACAAAGATACTGTAGTGGATGGTCATGAAAGAGTATTCCTGAAGGCAATGACACAGGAGCAGCAAATTAGTGCTGGCAAGTTTGTTGTGACTTCGTTGCTTAATAAATCCCAGCAACTTCCTTACGTGGAATCCAAATACTCATCAGATAAATCTGTGTTTGTAAGCTAGATTTCTTCATAGGAATGAAAATATGGCTGCTAGGAAAGGCTTTAATGGCTTGAATATTAGAAAAATTGCTACTTGAGGACTGGTGGAATTTACTTCTTATCTCATCCTTTGTCCTACTTGACCCCAGGAGCACAGCTAGAAAAAGGTTCCTTAGATGTATGACAACTGGGAAGTACAAGCTACATCCCGCAGAGCTGAGTGTCAGCTGAGCTGTGAATGCAANTTTTTTTTTTTAAATCTGTTAGAGGCAGATGGGAAATGCTGTACCAGGTGGATAAAAAAAAACTAATTCAAATCTCCCCTTTGGGGAACATCAGCTCGGCTGTCTGAAGGATAAAAGTTTTACATAAATTCAAAAACCACTCAAGGGTGACTACTGAGCAAATATTTCAGAGCCACAGATAAGAAATGGCACCAAAAGGCATAACAAATAAGCATTTTTTGGTTTGTTTCTTTGGTCCAAACTATGAAATTTGAATCCAGATGAACAGTTCCTTGAAAGGTAGGACCAAGCATATTCCAACTCATTTAAATCTGACAGAAACAGGATAACATCAAAGCTTCTGGGATGTAATCATCTCCATTTCTCAGGATCTTTGAATCTTGGATTTTATTTCAGTGTGGTCAGTATCTGAGATTCATCACCTCATCCTGGCTTTTCTGTTCTGTTTGTTCTTTTTTGCTTACTTATTTTTTCCTTGATCCTAACAGAAGACTGGTTCCCCCCAAAATATCTGGGGCTTATTTACAGATGGAAATACAGAGCTAAAAATATGAAAATACATCTACAGTTATGTTGGTATAGCCTCCATGAGGACAAACCGTTTTGCTTATGTCAGCTATCCTTAGGTCTTCATTTCACAGAAATGTTAGCTCTTGGGTGTATTACATCCTCTTCTGTTTGCAGGGAAATAAAAAAACATTCTCCTTGAACTGGAGACCTCAGAAAGCCGATTTTGTGCAAATTCTGCAGCTCACTCCCTTCAGTAACAACTCTGAATTCCACCTAAATATTGACTCTGGCTCATACAGATGGTTCAGGTTTCCATTAGCCAGACTTAGGCAGCTGTCTTCATGCCATTATTTTAGAAAGGCTCATAATCATTATTATTTTTTCTTTTTATTATAAAGACAGGGATTATTAACCAAGATTGAACGTTAATCTCCTCTGTACTCAATCCCCCATGCAGAGACACAATCACAGCATGCCTGTACGTACAGATCCCATTTCATAACTTGTAATATTTTGCCTCTGATGGAACTGGTCTCTCTCTCTACCTAGCTAAAATAATTACAGCTGAACCTGCTTGAGACTGAGGTACTTACGGAACGGAGAAGTTTCAGGTCACTAACCCTTATTACATTCAGGTTCCCATTAACTTCTCTGTTACAAATGATGCATTGTTAGCTCACTTCACAAAGGAATACTTACTATTTGGTATAAAAGACATACTTAGGTGGAATGAGATTATTTGGAGAAATATAAGCATGTAACCAAACTCAGTTACAGTGACAGAATTGCCACGCAGGAAGTTACTTAATAGCTAGTAATGAAGGTTGAGATTCAAAGGTGTTATTAAAGGCAACCATGCAGAATATATACATGTACAAAATCTGTCACAGGTACTCTGCACACACTGTCACCAAACCTCTTTTTTCAGATGAACAGAACAGCCATCAGCAGAATAACTCTATTTCAGAAGGAGGACAGTAGCATACATAGTTAATGCCACAGAGCAGAAGAGCAGCGCTATGGGCATTAAAGTCTCACTCTGTTTCTAACAAAGCAATGCAGGACCATGTCAGAGCAACACAGGCTAGGCTTGTTGGATGGATGTAAGAAGAAAAAATAAAGAGATCTCTGTGTAGACACAACCAATTAATATATACGTGGTAATGCGTAGGGAGCTTATATGTCTAGCTTATATGGAAGGTCCCTGTATCTTCCTAGCAGAATGGGAAAACCACTCAGGAATAACAGGAGACAAACAGGCCTCTGGGTACAAAATGTTGACAAGAACTTTCCTTTTCTTTTTCTTCCTTGATGGGAAACCTGATGCCCAGAAACTTATTAGAAAGAAAATCTGAAAGGAGTGTGAGGGAGAGACAGTGCCACGCACGAAGAAATTGTAACAGGAGTTGCTTAGCCACAGCTGGTAGAAATACAGCAGAGTACTATGACGATGAGACAACTACTTTTTGCTGCTCTTTTTACTGCAGCAGGGAGGGAGAGGTTCTCCAGCTGCTCTGGCTGCCATTGAGATCAGAGCTACTGAAGGAGCCAGACAGAACAAAGCTGTTCTGTTCACTCCTGAGGACTGAAAGGGAATCCCACTTTGATATGCAGACAAAAAACTGATGAGCACCAGTGTAGTTCACAAAAATCCAGCAAGCCAGCAAGACTAGAACAGGTAAAGAAGCCAGACATGAATTCTGACTTCCTGCAACAGAGTATCACCTTCTGGGGTAACTTAAGTCTGTAGACTTTTTCTTCCTTAGGAAGGTCACATCCATACCTAGCCTTCCAGGCAAGTCCCATTTTTCTCTTCCAACATAATAAAATTCCTCAGTACGTGTTCAGGAGAAGGTCCTCAGCAAGAAAATAATTTTGAAGCTCTCTGAGCACAATGTGACCAAAATAAAATTGTTTTATACTTTCCGAATGTGCTGCCCTGTTAAAAGGACACAGAGCCTAGTCTTGCTACCAGTGACAAGGCAAATGGTGCTGTTACTTATGACTGAAAATATAGTTTCTAGGCACCTCAGGTGAACTCCTCTCACTCCTCCTTCCCCCATCTGGACACTACTAATGACTGGCTACAAATTTAGACTTTGTAATGCCAAAAAAATAAACTTAAGAAGAAAGGTAGCCAAGGAAACCTTTCTAAAGAGTAAACACATTTACATTCTTTTTATATTTCTATACAATCTCCTTCTGTCAGAAGACTGTACTGAGGTTGGACAGGTTGCTATTAATACTTGCTGTTTTTACCAGGTTCCTCTCACAGAAGTTACAGTGAAATCTTTAAAGAAAAGGACAGGTTTAGTAGAGAATATAGGCCTTAAAAGACCAGAGCTGGTCTGGTCTCTGCTGGCTCAGGTGGAGTCCACTTCCAGGCAGCTCTAGCCAGGTGGTATACGGACCCACAGAACATTTACTCTACATGCTGCTCCACATGGCTGGCTTCAGCTTCACCAAGGGAGCCGAAATCAGGAGAGTTAGAATTTGTTTCTTAAAGCATTATTTTTCCAGCCAGGCTTCAGCCTATTAGAGCTAATCCTTTTCCACCTTTAACATTGCATAGCAAAACAGGTGCTAGGTGGGTTGGTGATAATAAGCATCAGCTTATAGTGAGCTCTGTAGAATCACTTTGTTACACGTGCTTGTATTTTATCTATGTGATATACCTTAACCATAATGTTAAACTAACAGAATGTCTAATTATTAGCTATGCAGATCACTCATCTTCAATTACATCAGGCTTCTGTTTCCTCTTGCTGTCACATTCCCATGACTGTATCATTACTAAAATTTAAAATCACATTTACTTACTAACTAAAAACAAATGCATAAAAAAGCTAGCCCAAATTCCAAACTACAACAGAGCTTTTAAGACTGTTTCTTACTGGCATTTCTGTGAAGTTAAAACAGAACAATCCTCAACAGGCTCATCACTTACCATTGGAAAACAAATAGTAATTTTCCATCAGATAAAACAAGTTTACAATAATGCAGTTCTTTACACTACTCTCAACCCAAATATTTTAATTAACGTGTAGATTCCCGTAAGTAAAAGTAACCAATTCTCTTGCTTTCACTAATCTGTGCAGATTATCTGATTTGCAGGTAATGTGTCCTTCAGGGAGTGGTAGGTGGCTCCATGGGGTCAAATGAAGCACAGCAAGGATTGTTAGTTCATGTTGAGCGTATTTAAGTGGCAAGTTAAAATACAGCACCTCTGGAGACTTTGCACCTTTTGCCTCTGGTAGGCACAATCTGATCATCCAACAGTTCAAGGAATTCTTGCCCACAATTGGCTTCTTTAATTATAGCTGCTTTGATGGCATATCCTTCACCAGGCCGTTGCCCTTCCTCCCCCATGTGCAGACGATACTAAGCATTTGTAATTGAGTTACAGTTCTGTTAACCCCCACACCACATGAGCCGAGTCTCAAGATTGTTTTGCCAACACATTCCAAAACAAGGAAGGATAGCTAACTTCGGGAAGATGTAAAAAGCCAGGACTTCAGCCTTTTTTAAGTCCACACAGAATAGGTAAGACAAATGGGGTGAAAGAAGACAATCCTCTCCTCATCGTACTCTTGGAAACGAAGCATGTGTCCAGGGTTGCCCAGGCTAACACAGTGCTAGAAATCTAACATCCCTCAGTCCCAGTTTAGCTTCTTTGTCATACTCCTCCCTACTTTCTGTTCCTGCCAAATCACCTGAAATGTTCTAGCTGTGATTTTCTGCCAAAATATAATTTCTTCCAACAGCCTAAGGGATATCAAACATTTAAGAAATGCCTGTTTCTAAAGATAGAGCTGATCTCATTTCTTGGAAGTCTTCCTAATGATTCTTTGAAGTGCTATTAGCCAAACATGGAAATTATGGCTAAGCAGCTTTTGAACAAGCATGCTTTTGAGCAGTTTTAGAACATATTATCTTGTTATTAATAACGCTTTCCATTCAGCTTCCCAATCACAATGGAATGTGCTTTAATTTTGTGTGGAACTGGTACACTGGTGTGCTTTATTCAAGAGCTTTACTTCTGTGAGGCGATTTAAAGTTTCAGCTCCTCCTGTAGGAATATCTGCAATATCATGCTGCTTCTAAAGCAGACCCTCACAGCTACTGACACAGGAACCAATTAGAAAAAGACAGACACAGCAAGCTTTCAGCAGCACCAGCATTACATTCATATCAATTAAATACTTCTTACAGTTCAATAAAACTGTCATTTATCTCCAAAGTATATATACTGCAGTCTCTCCAATACCATTTCAGTGTACACTTCCACAGAGTTCCTTCCTAATTTGTACATCAGTCCAGATTTCCTAAGAAACAGGTTTTGAGATGGTGAGAAAGATGCCTGCAGTATTTTCAAGTCTCACAGGAGATTTCTTCCTTCCCAAGAAGGACTGGTTTCAACTAAATCAATCTTAGGAAAAAAAAATTAAAATGGTGCACTGTCTGTGAATAAATAAGGACAAAAACTTTTCAAGAGACACCAAAACCTCAAAGTTTTCCTTGCTTATGTCTTAACCTCCAACAAACTCCCTTCCCTCAGTGAACCCAGCTGTCTTTGTAAGTAACGGAGAAGTAAGGGTGTGAGCACCTTATACATAATAGTCAGCACCGTGTTATCAGTTGAATCTGTGATTCCCCATGAACCACAGCTAGCTTGGCTCCTAAGATCAAAGTGTTCTCTGCCTGACTCTGCAACCAGAGAGAATTTAAAGGAAAGCAATAGTATAAGAGTACAGAATAATTCAGATACAAAACATTCCCCTGGCAACATTAGAAAATAAATCACATAAATAATAACAGCAAAATATACCATTCTTCAAAGGAAACACAGCTGAAGGGAATGAAGCAACCAGGTATTTTTACAAATGGTGCTTCAGCAGTGACTGCACAATAAGCTTAATGCTGATATTTTTTAAATCTTTGACGCACACATATTAATTATACATTCAGGACCAAAGCGTTGGCAGTGTCCTTGTATTTGCAGCCCACGTGCATCCCCAAGAGCCAGCAAGATAAAAGACATATTCATACAATGTTTGTTCAAACTTCTTATGAGGCAAACTATCCCTTAATGAAATCCATTATTTCTAGGGCACAGATTTCCAAAAAGACAAAGGACACCAGTGCTCATGACACACATTGCAGATGCATCTCACAGCCTAAGGGCCAGGGCAGCAGGAGGTGAAATATGTCTGTGTCTTCTCTATAAACAGCATAAGCCACAGCACACACAGAAAGTAAACAATGAACAAGAGTATTCCCTTAAAGCTGACTTGTAAGAAACAGCTAAAACAACACTCTTTAAATAAGCATATGCTACCAGATTAAGCATATGCTACCAGATAAACCTTTCATGCTTAAAGCCAGTACACAGTCATAACTGAGACAGCCCTTTATTAAGCTAAGCTTTCTGCTACAGCTGACACAAAGGTATTCAGATGTATCCTTGTCTGATTTTCAGCAGGTTCTTCTCCCATCTCTTTCATCCTCAGAGCTAGACATGTTGAACACTGGTGACTCTGATACCCAGGAAAAAAGTCAACTATGGAGCTCACATCCAACTCTAGCAAACCACACAAGAGGATCAAACATGCTACATGAAACAGTATGTGAAGAGAATGATTATTTCCAGTCAATGAAATGGAGACACAGAAGTTTAAGCACCTTGCTGTAGACTACTCAGTGACCCAGAGCATGAACCAAGACCACCAGTGAGGAATTCTAAAATTGGGTGCTTTGCTCTAACTACTCAGTTATTCTCATTCCTCACCTGTAACGGGAGATACCTGCTGGGGACAAAGCGCTTCCTCTGCCTGAGGGAACCACTTCCATGAGCAATCCTAGCCATTTTCATTGCCAGGTAGCTAGTGATGAAAAAATGACTGGAAGGAGAATGATGAGAAGACTCATACCTATCCAGTATATCTGGGAGAGGTAAGATCATCCACTGCCACATTCCCAAACCTTCGCTGTTATCTGAGTGCCAGAACATCCGGCTCTGCTCCTTTCCTGTCTTATTCTCGACCAGCACCAGGGATACATTTCCCAGCAAGACACCATGGATGAGCCATGACATTCGTAGCTAGAAGAAAGAGAACATATGAGATTAAATGTCACAACATTATGCAAAAGTTAACAAAATTCCCAACTCTTCTTTCATTTCTGTGTTTTCTAACCACTAAAAAGTCAATCCTCCCTCCCTTATGCTCATGTAATCCCTTTAGAAAACTCCACAGATGTGGAAGCCTGTAATATGTATTATATGCTACTTAATATTGGAACTACTGGCCTTTCTTTTTGGTAAAGTTGTGTCTAAAACATCTCTGTTTTAGCTTTCACCTATTTGTCTGTAATTTTCAAGGGATATGCTAATACCTCTATTATCTGCAGTACAAAGATCATACTCCCCTAAAAACTTTTTCAGTAATAAACTTTTATATTCCAGCAGCAGCAGAAACACAGGGAGAATAGCTACAATAAGCAGGCATCACTAGTAATCACATCTTCATTCCCCAGACACTCTTTTCAAAAATGAGTTTTTCCTTACCTCTTTCCAAGTTTCCACAGACTTTCCAATTAAAGTTCAGTAATAATTAGGTTTTTTTATTAATTAAAATACCTTAGGGACCGCTTTTCTAACATTTTTTTACATTTAATGTATTGAGTCCATTTTCATGCATTTATCTCCGTATGTAAAATTATTTCATGTAGTTTTCTCATTTTATGACTTTCCCTCCTTGTATGAAAAGAAAAACAATCCCTTCTACATCAGCCTAGGCTCAGAATCCATATTATATGAATACAGTCTTCTAGTTTTCTTGGGAAGAAGAAGAGCTAGCTCATTGTTAATAAAGAGCATAAGTAAAATACACATATATATTACATGCAGGAGCTGGGCCTCATCTCAGTAACTGGTAGAGTTGAGAATGCTGAAGGAATGAGTTTATTAAAGCTACATTAACGATGGATTTTTGGTCACAGCACAGTATCTAGCATCCATGCATGTTAAAAAATAGCCCTCTGGTTTTTAACACTTCAAAGATGACACCTAAGTCAGGAGGCTGGGAATTAAATTTATATTTTACACAGGAATATCTAATAACTTTACTCACTTCCTTGCTTTGATAGCATAGAATATTCATATAAATTTCTTAGCATAAAACAAAACTGCTAGATTTTGCTTGCTGTTCCTATCTCATGGCTTAAGCATATCCTGGCAGACAAGTCAGATTTTGGGGTCAAAAGGACAGAAGTGTTAGCTATTATTCCTAGCTTATGCTCACAATTTTGGGGTGGGTGAAACAAAATTCTGGGTACCCATTACATTAATTACCAGTACTGGATTTAGGTTAACAGTGCAGTTCACCTGCCTGTCTCCAAAGTTACAAAACCAGCAGTGACATTGACCGCATTGCAAAACTATGACAAGGACGACAAAATCTATACATGGTTCTTCTCTCTCTCCAGTCCAAAAATCACTGCAGTTGCCTAGAATCGCTCCTGGGTCTGTTGAACTATTAGTGTGTATGACACAAGCGCTGATAAGGTGTATGAACTGATATGCAGGTATGAATCCACGAATCCACCTCATTATCTCATTTTGACCACAGATGTTCAGGACTGATGCATAGGTTTTCAGTAGTTCAGCAAACCATCACTGCAGCCTACCAGACCACAGCACTTCTGGGGACAAGGCACTCCTCAAGTCAGACTACCAGCTCACTCTCACCCCAAGTTTGGGGAAGGACTCATGGAGTCCCATGTCTGTTTCCAAAACCTCAGACAGTGGAAACCATAGGATGAATTGTGAGGATTTTCACCTCGCAGAGACCAGAGAGAAAAAGCAGAGCTGAGCAGGACTGCAAAGAACTGCTTCAGATAACAACACAAAGTGATGGCCGGGGAAGCAGCTGGGGAAGGGCTGAGTTCATACCCACAACTTCACCAGAACAAACACTGGTGGAAGACACTGAAGACAAAGGTTTATGGTAGGTAGATGATGCCTTCAAACTTGATAGCTGCATGGCTACTCCTAACTCTTAGTGCACACGTGGTCTTAATGTCAGGTGACAAGCAAGATTAAATAACCTGTGGGGATTTTATACTTCCAAGTGTCCCTGAAGTGAGACTACTGAAATTACAGTGAAGATTGCTCTCCCTTAAATATCATTAGAATACCTTTCAGACCCACTTAAGTAATTTCCCTTGAGAAAACTGATCAGGACTAAACTTTTTTTTTTTTTAAATAACTTTGGAATGCCAGTTGACATTTAAAGCACTCAACCTATAGCAGGGAAAGCAACTCCTCTTACTGACAGTCCATATGTGAAGCACTTTTAGGACCCTAATGCCAAGTCTACTGTAATGCACCATGTGAAATTTCTAATACAGGTAAGTTGGAACAACTTCACCGTGCCGTTTTGACAGTTCAAAATTTGAGAGGTAAAGCCCCGAAGCTCCTACTATGCAGGAGCTTTCAGACCTCTGTCTCTTCTGGAGACCTGCCAGTTAGTAAGAGGCAATATCTACATGGTCAGAAATGAGAAAAGAGCAAGCCTTTGATAGCTATTACCGTAACACTAGAGCAAAAGCTGAAGCAATTAATGAATTGGAATGGATGCCTTTGCACACATGTCAGCTGTTTGAAGGAAAGACGTAGTTGGCATTATATGTGGGAGATCAGCTCGTTGGCAAAGTGCAATATGCAGATTCTAATGAACTGGCTCTGAGTGAGTTGACTGGCACTGTGTCCAAATGGGCATTTTTGGCTGCGATTTCCATGGTTTCGAAGCTTCACAGCAGGGCAGTCCAGGTCTTTTCACACCTGCTGAAGTGAACCAGAGCAGATGATGAGCTGGATGCTATAGTAAAGACTTCCGAATGGGGCTGGCATTTATTCTACAGAATATGGCATCAATGATGGCAGATGGTACCACATACATGATGCGTCCTGTAAGTAGTGCAATGGCACATGTGGAAAACTATGAATCTGGGCTGTTGGTGGCATACCCCTAACAATATATCAAACATCTCCCTCTGTGTTAAACCAGCAGCAAAATATTCAGAAGCTAGAAACACCACTGAGAAACTAATTAAGCATTGCAGGTAGACATTGGCTCATTGCTTTCTGGCTTTAGAACCCACCATAGCTGGTGATTAGCTGTTCATATGCAAACCCACTGACTCAGTAAATGAAACCCTCTAAACTGATTTGGGGAAAATTAAAGGGAGAGAGAGCCCATGGTAAACACACAGCATATTGAGGGAAAACTTGGGTCAGATGGCCACATGCACTGTACTGCAAACACCATCTGGAAAGATGCCTTCTGAGAATTCCCTTAAGTGTCTGAGTTTGTGGAATTTCTGAGATGACAAACAGGAGACTCAATTCTTCCAAGAAAGTACAAAAAACTAATCCTTATCAATATCAGCAGGGCTCAGCAGGTTTAACAAAGAGGTGAAGAAAAACAAGAAGGGTAGATTTTCTAGCACAAGCTGCATAATTTCAAGACCACTTGAGAACTGAGACTTGCACTGTACTTCCTTATGCACGAAAGAAATAAAATACCAAGAACCTTCTGGGTGAAGTTTGGGCTGGCTTACACCTGTGAGTCTGCTTTAATGGCTAGAAACATTCCAGTATGAACTAGTGCTTAGCTATCTGAGGACCAATGACACACACTCACAGAAACATAAATAAAACATTCCTCAGTAGCACTCTGGAGAGTTGCTGTTTCTTTTTCCTCCCTTTCTGAGTGGCAATGCCCCTGACTATTAGCATTACAGTCCTACCTGGCAAGAAAAGCTAGTTGTCCATCTTTAGCACAAGTAACCAAAAAAAGGGGAAAAGATCAACATACTTCAAACGGGACTTGCAGTAAGGTATTTTTAAGAAGACAGAGAAGAGTCTACAGGCATCCTGCTGCCAAGGAACTGCAGCAGTTGAATCCCACTGCTGGCTATCTTGCTACACACATCCCAACTCTGCACCACAGGCTTACATCTTGTGAGACAGCGCATTATTTAGTTCTCATGCTCCCAGTCCCTGCCCCCCACCGATAATACTAGCTGAAAGGAATTGCCCAAAATTTTCCTGACCAGGAACTGTGGACTCTCAAAATACAGACATTGTTTTTTCTGAAAAACATGACTCTTGTCTTGGGTCTTCTTCACTGGACAGGAAACAGTAGAAGTTATTTTCAGATGTGAATGCACTCACCCAGTAAACGTAAGTCAGGCATTAAAAAAGCTTGGAAAACATCTCATCATTGAATAGAAACTGAAGCTGCAAGTTGAAATACGGTTTACACAGAATTAGACAATAGCTGCAGACACTCCTGCCAAGTCTCAGTAAGTTTTGTACATGAATATGAACTACATTTGAAGCATAAAGTTTATCACATTGGCAATATTGTTTTTCTTACTAGAAATGAGAAATGGCTGCACACAACAGTACAAGCAAAGAAATCTATTAGGACTGCTCAGCAATTTAGACTTAGACTCTCAAGAATAAGCAAGATGACCAAAAGGTCTTGTTCCTGTTTTTTGGCCAGATCAACAAATGAGCACCATCAGTCTCTCTTGTAGACTGCTGACACTTCTGCTTTTGCTTAGGAGTCAGATGTAGAAGCAAAAACCCTATGTAAATGATAAAATGATAACTAATTGATCTGATCATGTAGCTTTAAAATACCTAGGCAGGCAAGAGAAGCTTGTATTTTTTATGAACAGATTCTCATCCTATTTATTCTTACATTATTTCTTACTTATGTTTACTTCTATGAAACCAAGAAGCTAATAGAAGCACCTTCATTTCAGGAAACAAATAAACATAAAGACAACAACAAAAGAGAGAGAAAGAGTTCATAATTTTGCTGCCAGAGTACTGTGGAGTGACCAGGCCTTCAAGAAATTTCAGATATTATAGGTCTTCCAATCCAATAGCCAGGTGGCAAAGAAAGCAAGAAAAGATAAAAACAGATACCAGTGAATAAGCTGTGCAGATTCTAAAAACAACACTTTAAAATAAAAAAGGATGCTAACAACATTCTGCAAAATAAAGCACATGAAAGGTTGTGCTAGAGGCATATCTATGTTACATTTTTCATGCTCATAAATGTTCTGAGTCAATGTTATTACCATGTACCCTTCTAAGTTATTTAAAGCTCAAGGAATAGAGGAGAAAGAGAGACACGCTCTGCAGGTGTCGGCATGGTGCTCAGAACACACTCAAGGAATGATTTATATTATTGATTTACATGCTTTAAAAGAAATACAACACTGTTGCACAGAAAGGAGAACTGAATTAACAACCACAGAGGATGAAAACATCTTTATATCTATAAACCTGAACGAGAGGGCGAACTTCAACTATACTGTTTTACATCAACATATTGTATTCATTTTCTAGAGAGTATGTTTACATTCAAAAAGTAATTTCAGGCTTAAAAGAAGTCTGGCTCAGTTTAGTACTTACATAACGTAATGGTGGCTTTCAAGAAATAGCTAGCTGAAATGTCAAAATGTCATCAGAAAAAGATTTTCATTATTTTAAACATGGCCAAAAGCACAAAGCTCTTTTACTATCACAGGAATCTGTTTTCATAGTTTTTCAGCACAGCTATACCCTTTAAAACATTTGACCCAGGATCTAACAGAAAAATGAAATAATCTGGTTCCCAATCACAATGTAGTCCCTCCTGCAAAGAGTCACCTTCTTTTGTGGAGATGCATGTGATAACATTTAAGGCTAATTTCACGTTCGACACCATGCAGGCAACACCACCTCTGTTGTTATTCTCCTTCTCTATTATAGACTACACCAAAACTGCTTGCATGGCTTTTACTTCTCAAATATGGCACTAAGGTCTATCAGATTCCCTTGTGCTGAGCAAACAGCCTTTACTAAAATTCAGTCACCAGACTGCTCATGCTTCTGCAGTGACTTTCAAACAGATGTAACAGGCATAATCCACCACAAAATGAAATCTCAAAGAATAGATGTAACTACTGCTGCCCAGGCAGGTGCACGCTGTACCAAGCCCTCATAAAATGCAGTAGTCCTGGACCTGGCTGTACATCTTTTTATGACAGAAGCCCAAATGCTTTGGGAAGACACAGGTATGACTTATAATCTACAGGCACCACAGCATCCTTCAAAGCCTGATGATGAGGATGGCAGGAAGCATTTCTGAAAAACAGAATGAAAAGCAAGTGAATGGACACGACTCTGCACTTGTACAACAATGGTGCTGGGACTGAGGGAGATGGGATTGCCTCTTTTGTCCAGACATGCGGGGCCAGAAGTGAGCCTCCAGCTTCTGTAGTGCAAAGTGCTCCTTCGACATCTGCAACACTCTTGTGTCAGCTCTCTGACATCTTTGAAAAGTACTGAGAAGAAGCTGGCCATTATAGTCTGGAAACTGCACACCTAGGGGCTATCAGCTGCAGCAAAGCAATTTAGTTTTGCGATGGGTGGTGTCTGAGATGACAGCACTTCCCTTGGACTTTAATTGCATTGTGGTTTCCCAGATTCCCAGACAGCAGTACAGCTACTGACGACATGCATATGGATTTTTTCTTCAAAATGAGGAAATGTCTAACCACACCACAATCCTCTTTGCCCTGTCGGCCTTGCGCAGGCCAATTGATTCCCACTCAGAGGAGGGGAATCACAGTGTGAAGAGAAGGGGGAATAATGCTGTGCTTTACTGCTCAAGCTTTATAAATTCTGCCTTTAAATCAGGCCACTGTTGGCTCAATTCTTCGCACTTTATGTGCATTCCTATGCTCGACTACACGTGCTTTGTTTCCAATGAACTTTTACATGTGGGTTAAAAGATTTTCACTCTTGATTACTGTGACTCACTTTGGGTCCTGAAGCACTTTCCAAGCTTTTTGTTGTATCTACCCTTTCTGGCTACTTCAGGGTAACGGAGCATCTCTTCATGGACTACGCATACCACTTCCTGCATTTCCCCAAGATTTAGCAGAAGCACCACAGTTTCCCTCTACCACATAAACTGGGTTTTAAACACACCGTTAATGGGTCAGTAAGCAAAGGACTCTAGCAAATGTGCAACATCAAAAAGATAACAGAGACTGTCTGGACTGCAAACAAGAGAGATTCTTTGAAGCCAGGATACTCTAGCCAAGATTTAATAAAACAACAAAAAGAAAAGAAAAACTAACTGAACCAAGAACAAAGGGCAGCATCACAGACTAACTGCTCTGACCTGCCAAAAGCACTGAAGAACAAAGAAAATGAAAATATAAAGCTGCTCAAAACAAACAGGAGCAAAGTGCAATACAAAGCTATACGCAAAGTGCAAGGCACATTAGGGCCAATTCCAAACATGTCTGGGAAAGTACAGGCTGTGTTTATTACTGTATCTCCTGCATGGATTTTTACCCTTTTCTCATCTTTTGATGCATGTGGGGCAGTACAGAGTAGGTCAGGCTGATTTTTCCCTAAGTTAATGAGAAGCCTCCCACAGGGCCTAGGAAACGCTACAGAAGCACAGCCTGCAAGCAGCCCAGCACGCTCTAGTGACCAACCTCAAGCTGGGGAGAGCACAAAGATAAAGGGTCATGCTTGTCCTACACTTAACGGCAATATATATGCCAAAGATAATCCAGGCTCTGGGGTCTCCAAGTGCTAGCATCAGCACTATGGCAAAGAGCTGCCCAGAACCTCAGCAGCAAAGGTGTTTGGAACAGGCTACCCCACAAGTCTCCAGGGTGTTTGCAGTCATCTTCTCAGACTGTTCAGCTGTCTCCATTGCCAGTCTATCGTAGTGGAATATTAAACAGCCAGGCTGAGGGAGAAAAAAACAAGCCCGAAGCATTAGTAAACCCTTTATGGCTGGCACCCACTGAGGACTGCTTGACTGTTTCCTCCAGCACCGAGTCCTGGTTCCATGGACATTCTAGCCAAAAACCAGAATCCTCCAGCCTGGTAAACAGTACTGCATGAGGCAATGCTCCTCACACTGTGGTCGAGGTAATTAATTCCTACGTACACCTCAGGCTAAAAAACTTCAGTAAACAGTGAGTCTAGTAGTGCCCCAGAGCTTCCACGCAGCAGGGAGAGAAGAGAGGAGAGTCAAGATCAGCAAACTGGGGTAGTCTGCTGGCTTCCTTCTTGCTCTCAGGGCTTGCAGCATATAGCCTTTGATACAGTCTGGTGCACAGAGCAGGACTAAGCTCCACTCACCCAGGAGAAGTGAGTGAGCTGAGTAGCCAGGGCCGCACATTCAGCCTCATCCCCAGGAGTTTGGCTGAGCCAGGCACGTTGATACTGGGGTAGACACAGCATACAAGGCAGAGGAAGGATGACGAATGACAGGCTTAAGGACAGCATCCATCATTAATATATATTGGTGCAGGATGTGAATCCGAGCTTAATCTGTCTGGGGTACTGAAATCAGCTGCCAGAACTAGCCACCTTGTAAGTGAACGTACAAGGAGAGCAAGCAAATATCTAAAGGAGCACGTGAGCTGGATCAAACACAAGAGGGAGGGCAGGTTTATGGCTTGCTCTGACTGTGGAAGAATAAATGGTTCTAATTTTCACACACTTGCTGAGATCCCTTTGCCACATGAATCATGAGTGAGTTTTGTCAGTGGGATTTCAGTTGCCAGAGAATCTGTCCTGGTTGTGACATGCCAGGCGGAGCTGTCAGCAGTGACAGGTAGAAGAGAACTCATCTTTTAGTGCCTGAACTTGTGCCAGTTCAATTGGGAAGTGATTGAGGGTGAATAAATAGAGAACAGCATTATGGTATTTTCACAACCTCTTTTCTGACTATAATTTCACTATAAGAAAGTTCGTTGGCACCTATTGGAGGAATAAGTGCGTAGGGAGGAATATCTCCTTTCTCCTCTTGTGTTGTGCTGAAAAGTTGAATTAAATTATTCTGCTCACAGACAGATTGTTCCAGTAAAATAGAATTTGAAGCCACCAGGGGCTCATTGAGAAGAGAAGCTTTTACACTATATGAAAAGGCAAGAGACAAAACCCTTGCCAAACTCCTTCACTCTTTATTACCGACAGCTGCAATGTTGGATGCGTCCGGATGCCTTTTAAGTGCCAAGGGGAGTGACGGAGGTGGGATGGCATGTGAGGAGATGAAATACATGGCAGCTTCTCCCCCGACGGCAAGTTTAATTATTTGCACTGTTGTATACACAAGAAAAAAATATACACATATTGGGAAATCATTCACTCTGATTCCTGTGTCAGGTGGATTATGAAAAACACTTGCTTTTGCTGGTCCATGGCAGAACAAGGTCTTAAAATATTCAGAACCTGTATACGCCTTTGTCAGAGAAAGGAGGAAAAACAAGGTAGAATGTACTTCCAAAAGAAGGACAGGAATGCATTAAGAGAGCAAAACCAGATGCATTTTACTATATGAACTGAGCTACCCAACAGAAGTGAAACAAACCAAGCTTTAAGCCAAAGAAACACTATCTTCTATGTACTTTTCATTCCAGAGAACTTTCTAACGCATCCCTTGTCCTTTCTGCATTTTAAGATCAGTGGAACAGAGAGGATCTGATCCTGTTGTCTGTTCAGTGCTCAACCAACAAACACCACACTGTGCTTTGTTAGGATCAATTTTCCTAAATCCCACTGGCTTCAGGATCTAGGAGCTTGTGTGACGTTTCAGGGTGACCATTCAAGATGTGAAATGCTCTAAGTCACTAGCCATGGCTCAAAGTCCTAAGTCGCTGATAAATCCTATGAGTGATAATATAATCTGTGAGGCTATATACTAGAGTAAAAAGATGCAAAGAGGTCATCTTTCTGTACTCTGCTGTTTAAGGGTTAAGTACAAATTACTCAGAAATGCCAACCATTTATGCAGGGTTGGCAAGCTTTGATATACCTGCTTAAGTTGATGTCTTACAACTGTCACCAGCTCTTCTGTTTGACTAAGAACCTAGTTCCATTCTACATGAATTTACCTCTGCTGCTAACTTCAGCGCACCTATGAACAAGGCCTACGTAAGGATTAGTAGGTTTGAGGTGCAGCACGATGAAGACCTGCCAGCTCAAATCCCAGTTGTGCTAGAGAAAGCATGCACCGTATTTTCTGGGCAGCTCAGGGACAGGCCTGAAACTTATTCTTTCTTGGATCTTGCAAATGCAATGTTTGTTCATGCAGTAAGCTTCTTCCTCTTTGTGTTTATGTAATGCTGGCTGCCCTACCTTTACAGCGTATACACCTAACTATGAAGATTGTAATACATCATGTGAGGCCATACAATGAGGACAAGATATGCCAAGCTTTTCAGAGCACATTTTTTGGCATTTCAAGCAGCTAACTGTAGCCTTCCCCTGCACACAGGGACATTGAATAAGTATATTTTATAGATAAGCCATCAGAGAAAGTGGTTGCTGCCTACTGACCTAGTGCCTATATTTGAAAACCAGAGTCAGACACACAAAAAATATCTGTAAATTGCAAAAGAAAAGAGAACATTAGGACTTGCCTCACAGGGGGAGTTCCTCAAAGGAGCTGGAAATGCAGTGCTGGTCATGACAGTGTTTGCTACAGCTGGTGCTTTGCTGGTGTTAAGGAGGAGTACACAACCTGGATAAAAGAGCAGGAAGAAGATCAAACTGCAGCACTCACCTTCTGATTTCAGGGTTTGTGAAACCTCCCCAGAACCTGTGTTAGCTACAGAAGAATGACAGAGAGCAGAAGGCTTTTTCAATTTATTAGGGATGCAGCTCCACCCAACGAACATACTCAGAAAACACATTGAAGAAGTCTGTCTACCCCCCCCGCCCCAGCTATCTTCTGTTCCTCCATGACTTCAGATTCATCCTCCTTTCAAGGCTGAGTAACAAAACATATCTTTTATGAATGAAAAGTGAGAATATTTCTCTTGGCCAATCCCAAAACAAAATACAACAATGGCAAAATACCACCAGAGTAATATTAATGCAGCTGGAGGCCTCTCTGCTCCTTTAATCATTTGTTATAACAAGAGGAACAAGGGCAGTAGTAACACTGAGGTATTTCCTTGGCAGCTCTGCATGAAAAGGTGTGTATTTGCACTATTTCAGCTCTGCCCTCCAGCTCAGGAAGGTACCACTACTTAGAGCCCAGTTATTTGGGCTTCCATTGAAATTGCCTCTACAGCATAGACAAATCATGAATCAGCAGAACTTCATTGCCAGTTCCCCACAGCACCCTCTTTCTGGCTCTTTGCCTTCATGTTTACCCATGCTTCCATCACTTTGTGGCCCGTAACACTGTGGGCTGAGCGACCAGACGGCATAAATGCATCGTAGCCTACACCAGTTCACACAAGAGTAGAGAATCATACTCTTTATGTTTAACACTGTATCTAACTTCCTAAAGCAATGTTGTGATTATACACCATTAACTCCTCTGTTATTATTGTATCCTTTTAGATGCTCTGTGCCTCATCAATAAATGCCTCCAATGATTCACCTCACTGCATTAGGAAAAAGCTTATCCTGGCAGGTAGCCTGTTTGCCAAAACTCAGCCAGCAGTTCAATGGTTCAAAAACTCAACCAGCAGTTCAATGCCCAAGGTATAAACCTTCAATGATTTGTATGAGAAAGATTAGAAATGAACTACTGGGATTCGGCTATAAGAACCAAGTATAGAGTAATTATACACAGAAGTGAAACTCAAGGGACAATAGAGCAAAGAGAAGAAAAATTAACAAATTAGAAGGGGAAGAAAGAAGCAGAACAGAAACAGAGGAAGTAAATAAGAAACTGGGAAAGAAAAAAATCAGATCAGTATGGAGGAGGGTCATGCAGATCAATACTTGGTGTGAAGTTGTTTAGAAAGGATCAAAATTAGAATCTAGTGTCAGTTGGGGAGACCTGAAGTAGCAGTCTATACCCTCAAGACAGAAAGTGAGCAGGACAGTCTTTTGCTCAGAGCACTTAGAGTAGAAAGATGGTGCTTGTTTTACTGCAGGTAGAATATGTAAGCACATAAGAAAACACGCCTTGTGTTTTATTCCTTCTCCCCACCATCTGAGTATCTTCTTTACTCTCCACTGTTCATTCTCTGCACTTACTATTTACTCTTACACACCTTCTATGGAAGGAAAACGGTTGTGCTCCGGGCTTCCAATCCGCCATGGAGAAGGATGGGACACAGAAGAGCCCTGCATCCAGCCACAGTCTCCTTCTTCAAACGAACAGTAAAAGCCAGAGGGAAGATTTTCTGCAAGAGGGAAAGACACACACACATACAGAAGAACCCAGGTGAGCTGAGGAGAAGACCCCTGGGCACCAGAGAAGCTGCAGTGACTATTCTGACTGGGTTGCTCAGGCATGCAGGCACCCCCACAGCTACTCAGTCCCTTTGTGTGGAGTCATGCATGTGCCTGACCATGGGGAGGGTGGTGGCAAGGGTAACAACCCCCAGACTAAATGACTCCCCCCACACTTTAACGCATCCAAGTGACAGGCCACATCTCAGTGTACGCTATGGAGTCTCTTAAATACCTGGCCTCTACAGGTCCACAGGTATAAACCCACTCAAGGTTACACCTTGGAAATGGCTTTCCTAACCACTGCTTCTGCAGCCCCACGGAGGGGAATCTTGGAGAGGATCCCCCTCCCTTACAGTCTAGGTCTCTAGTCAGCCCAGCTCAGCAATTTGACCTCTTCTCTCTGTGAGCACTGATGCAGTCTCAGGCAAAGTACTGAATTATTTTGTGTCTCAGCTTTTGCACCTGTGGATCTGTTTGGTGAGATGAATGGATGAAAAGAGAGTAGTTTATTTTAAGCCGTACTTTCAGGCTTTGAAGCCCACTCATTCTGTCACTGGCTTGCGATTTCAGGCAAGTTTCCAGCTCTAAACAATAAAGATAAATTAGCTTTTTGCCTTTAAATTAACCAGTTTTAAAGTAATAGTCATTTCATTCAAAGCAGAAGGTAACTTCATGCCGTCTTCATCTCCTCCTCTACCTACATTGCAAGTTCTTCTTACAAAGGGTGCAGAGCACTGCTCCTCTTGCCCTGAGCCACTTATATCACCACAGGTGAACATCCTCTACTTGGCCATGAATAATATGTTTCCTTAAAAACTCAGGACATAATTTTCCCGCCATCCTCAATACACACTCACTGCCTCCCTAGTTTCTATGGTAGTCTAGTTCTACCTTTGCATTTCTCTTCCTCAACATGAAGCCAGACTCTGTACTTATTAAGTAACTTCAGCAGAAAACAGACCTTGTAAAATGCCGTGTAAAATCACAACCACTGTAACGTGATTTTCACTCCTAGTGAATCACTAATGATCCTTAATATAGATTCTGCACCCAGAGTGCAGCTGACAACTCTGCCAGGTATCAGAAGGCTTCCCAGTTGTAAAAGGGCACAAACTGGGAATTATGGGGAAAAAGGTAGAGTACAAAGCTAGCCTGGCAGAAGAAGGTGCCCTTTAAATATAGAGTTACATTAGTCATTAAAGATGCCAGAAGAGAAGTAAAGAAGATCAGCCAGTCATTTTACCCTACTATATAGACTTACCAGTCCTTGGGGCTGGCAGTACAAAGCCCCTGAATACACTTGTTCAGTGGGGATGGTCCTTCTCCCAACAAACCAGAAAAACTGCTGTGATGAACAGATGTAGCCGTAAAAGGGATGATGATATTACTGACTTCTCAGAGTTTTTAAACCCTTGTGTCCTCAAATCTGTACTAAAAAACAGTTTAGCCCGTTTTTTTTTTCTCCTTCCCTGTTCCACCAAACTTCCCCTAAAACTATCTTTGTTTTTTTTTTTGTTGCGGGTGGTTGTTGGGTTTTTTTGAAAGAAAGGAAAAAGAGACAAGAAATCTGTTTAAAGTTGCAAGATAAAAATAAAGTTTCCTGTGCAAACACATTATAAACCCACATATCTAGGAAATTAGTTTTTCCTTTCAACTGCTTGTCAAAATCAGAGTAAAAATTTCTTCAGTTACAAAATGTAGAGGAGACTACAAACTCCTAGAGCAAGATGATGTGTTGGTCATGTGATAGTGGCAATTTCATTAGCTTCTCTGTGAGAAGAAGAGGCTCTTGAATTCAGATTTTGTCATGATTATTAGGAATTTTTCCATCTGACATTTTCTAATTTTGAAGTGAGGCACCAGTACCCAAATCCCAGATCATTCAAAATGTTTAAATATCAGCAGAAGCCCCTGGCTGAGATTGCAGGTCAAATAAATATCTGCTCACAGGGCCTCAGCTTTGACTTGCGCACCTCAAAAGGTAATTCATTGTCAGTAGCACATTCACCTACTCCTTGGTCTACCCAGAGAAAACAGGTGGGGAACACCACCACTGCAGTGTCTAGACCATGAGTATTTGATTTTCTAGGAGCCTGAATCACAACTCACTTCACAGAGGAAACTGAAACAAATCTTACTTCTGTGGGTTTTTAGTAGGGACAAATTTGGACCTGGAACCTGACATGGAGGTGAGAACGTTTTACTGTTAATTTCTGCAAGCACCCAAATTTATCATGAAAACATCAAAACCCGTACTGGAGTTCAAGCTTTTTCAAGTTGTTCCTTTTAAAAATCTCCAAATTCATTCAGCCTAGTCTTTAAATGTGGAACTGTTAAGCACAGAGTTTCTTCCTTGTGTTTTACCCCTCTACAGAACTTGATTCTATTTCATTTCACGGCCCGAGGCTGGGATCCAAAGAAAATGACAAATTATAAATGTGCCCTGAATCCCTACTGAAACAGCTTGGCTCAGTGTCCAACTGAATTCATTTCATGGTCATACGCTATCTAGGATGATGTAAACAAGTCAGAGCAGCAGGAGGAGTCATCTAAGTAGCAATCCCTGCCTGGAGGCCAGAAAAAGCTCACTGTCGACGAACAAGTAAGGACATAAATAAGAAGCTATTACTTTCCCAGAAAATTTCATTCCTCCTCCACAAATTAGTTTTTTTTTATGAATTTTCAGATGTCCCATGCACTGGATGCCTTTTCTCTGCTGCTCTTTCTTTCTTTGAATACATACAGTACTTACAATTCCACATATTGCTACTCCACAAAGAGCTCTTTGGCTAGTACTTCTTCGTTGATGTGTACTTCTCAATTTTTTGAATCTTTATAATTCTAACTCACATTAGTGCAGACACCGCACTGACAAGGGAAAGCTAATCTGACTTTATTGGAAAATCAAGTAAATGCAGGGGCAAGAGTAATGGCTATTGAAACCTGCCATGTTGGATATTATTATTAGTGACAGAAACCTCAAAAAACTTAGACGTCGGTAAGATTAAGATGCAGCTTGTGGATACAGGATGGAGAATAGAGTAATCCAGTGAGAATAGAGTAATCCAGTGAGACCGGAGCACTGTGAAAATGTCAGTGTCTGTGCTTTCACTTGAGTGATGAACTAGAGAAAAGCTGCAGGGTGTTAAACTTCTTCCTAACCAAATATTTTCAAGCCTTCAGAATGATTTACATTTTCCTTGAAAGGTAATTAAGTTCAAGGTATTTTTTTTAACTTTAATGCAGATTTTTCATCCTTTAATAGCAAGAAAAATTAGCAACTGGCATAATTTATGAAGCGGATAGAGCACACTCTTGATTCCAAACTAGGTGTAAATCAACCAGATACTATAGTTTAATCTTTTGGGTGAAATTCCAGACATACATTATAAAAGACACAAGCATAAAAATCTACCCTGGTATGTATGGACCTGTACCAAATGCAGGAGGAAATCTCAGAAGGCAAAAAGATCATCTACTCAAAGAACTTAAAGAAGCACACGAATTTTAAACACAAGTTTTTTTCAATGGTTGTCTCTATGCTAGAAAGTTGGTCTGCCAAATTCTACCAGAAATGAAGCATAAAAAGGGAAAATACTTTTCTACATAGTCAACAGAGTTATCCTGTAATGCCAGAAGGCTTTGCTGAGTTCAGAACTGCTAGAGGTTAGAATTTGTTGCTAGAGGTACAGCTTTTGATCAAGAAAGCAGCAAAAGGATTAGTGTATGCAACACAGGAACCTTAAGAGAACACTGCATGGCAACAGGTTGCTACTTCATCATTTTGCTTGCAGGGAGACTCTGCCGGGCCGTATCTATCACTAGGACATAAATGAATCCAGTGGTTGCTTCATGCATTTTTGCCTGGAAAGTAAACTGGCCCCTGTAGAATTAATTATCTATGCTTTTTTTGGTCGCTTGTTCATGTTATCACAAATTCAAACTTTATCGGTTCCTATTCTAGCTGCCATCTGGTCTTTTGACAGAATGCACTCCTCCAACCATATAGCACAGCCTGAGTAACTCCTTTCATGAATCAGACACTAGTCTCCCTTATCTCACCTGGCAATGTGTTTAACATCTTTAAATATTCAATGAGGCAAAGAGTGAAAATTACCCTATAACCCAGCGGTTATGAGATTCATTTGAAAGATGGAGGACATTACTTTCAATCCCTGTTCCAGGTAAAATTTATAAAATGTGGAAATGCAACCACAGGAGAGACTTGAATAACCCTTTCTTCTGAACTAGACCAGAACTCCAGACCACAATCTTGGAAACTCGCTGTGGAAATAGTAAATACCAGTTCAAATTCTCTTAGGCAGAAGAAAGAATCAGTCCTGGGTGACTCCTCTAAGTTCTGGGTCTCTAGATAATAAATATACTATCACCACCTCCATTCTTTTTAATTTTTATTTTTTTTTAAATATATCAATTACTTTCCTAACGTGCTTAGACTGATTAAGCAATATTTTCCCAGGCTGTTTTTTTTTGGTGAATTTGAGACAGAAAGTAAAATAATTTTGGACTAGCCAAAAGTATATGCACTTTTTTTTCAGTAGAACTTTTATTTTTGCCCAGACTTGCTGCCCTGCAACAAAAGATTACTGCACCAAAATCCATGATATTGTTAACTAAAAAGAGAAGGACAAAGCTACTGAAACAAATTCTCCCTTTCTGTAAAGCAGAGCTCTGCCAATCTATATGAGTAAATAATTTGAGTTTACATCTCTGTCTTGTATCATACCAGCTATATTACACGTATGATTCTCTGCTACAATAAGAGGAAGTATGTTATTCTTTTGCAGTAAGTTATAATTCATAAAAGCATCAATTTACTAGCAAAGGCATAAGATGACCACTATCTGAAGTCTTAATGTGTCTCTGCAAAGTATGCTTCTGCAAAGTGATTTCCAGTGTGGCACTTCCATCAGTCTGTTAAATCTGTATGTCTGATCTCAAATCAACACAGTTCGGCATCTAATTCCACATCTGCCTCTTTGAAGCTGTCTTTTGCTCCTGCAAGAATATTTGATTATGACTCAAACAGCAACATGCTTTTCTCTAGGGGTCATCCCTCTCTGATTTTACACTCTCTACACAGACTAATTGGTTGCATGCAGAACAAGCACCATGACATTTCATTGGCCATTAATAAGTAAAGAGATGTTAACAAGCAGCTGGCGTTAGGGAGATATTTTTTTTTCAGCTAGGAAAGGAACAAAAATCAAATGAATAGGAAGAAAAAAAAAAATCAGTACCTGCACAGCTAAAAGACTGTGAAAGGAAAAATACCCCAAGAACTCCTTGAAGCCCAAAGATAGAAGCCTTTGATTAATGGTAATTTTAAAAGCTCCTCCCTTCAGTTTTGAGCATGGCCACATCTTTTTCTGACAGCTCTTTTGTGTAAGCAGAAGCATTTGGGAAACCCCTTCCATTGCTTTATATATCTAAATCACTTTTAGTCACACTTGCAAAAAGATGATGACAACATCCCTGTTGCTCAGGAGCAAAATGACAACTGAAACGCTGAAAGATGACATATGTTTTGTGTTGGGCTGCCATGCAGATGTAACTGACATCTAAACCAGCAGATTATTTCCCTGTTTTATGTAAGAAGTCTTATGCCAACAGTATTCAACACAGCGAACAGGCAAAAGCAGAGAAATCAGCCACAGAACTGAGCAGGCTTGTGAGTGGCTAAGCAGACATACGCACAACTCGAGCTCCTGCTAAGGCAAGCCAGTCTTTTTTGTTGCTTGTGTGGAAGATGGTGCTTTTCAGGCCTTTTAGCTTGGAGTAAGAACTCTCATTCCTAGTACCTGTGGTTGAAAACAAGCCGTGTGGTCTTCTCCTCAGGCTAGCTCTGCTAAACAGGCAGTCAAATATGTTCTGCGTTTTACATTTTCTCATTTACATTCTCAGAACATTCTTTGCTGACACAACTGTAAGTGCTATACTGCTTTATGCAAATAGCTAAAGATGAATGCTGCATGGAGGGGGAAAAGGCAACCAAACCAACGCCTGCAGACAGCGTATGCGAGAAAGGGATTGGTCACTTTACCAACTAGCTCATCATGGATACAGGGTGGCAGATAGGGGCAAAAGCAGGGCCAGCCTCCTAATACACAAATATGGACAGGTCACCAGCCACAGGCGCACCCAATGTTTGAAAACAACAGGTAAGCATGTTCCTCTAGGCCTGCCCCATCCTATGGTGGCATTTAGTTTGCATCCCTGATTGGTACAACTCCAACTTATGAGCTCTGCTCTTCCCACTTGTATAGACAAGGATTACCCTCAGAGGGCACAGCCATTTATAGCAGAAACATATAACAGTGTATCTGGACATACAGTTGATAGTAAATAATATGTCTTCTCTACTTCCAATTAAATGACTATCATAATTTACTAGGGTTTTGTTTAACTGAAGTGTAGAACACAATAGAAATAGCATTATGAGGTTTTAAAGCTCTTAGGCAAAAAGAAGGTTTCAATACTACTAATATGGAGGATTATTGGTGCCAAGGAGCTGCAAGTCCACAGTGATGACACTGTTTCTATGAAAGTGAATTTAATGTTCACTGTGTGTCATTAATGAATATAATTTTAAATTGTAACAATGTCTAACATGATGGAGAAGTGTATCATTCCAAGCTTTTAACTAGTTTACTAGATAATCCCAGATCAAAGCACTGTTGTCCACACCTATAAAATCTGTTACTTTATTTCTTTGTTAGTAGCAAAGAACTGGAATTTGCTAGAAGTCATGTGTCACTCTTATGTTAAGTTTATGCTAGAAACAGCAAAGGTCTGTTAGTCTAGACATCAACTACATCAACACAGCTTGTTTGAATTACCTTACCCAGATTCTCCCCTGCTCTAACTGTTGTGTATGAAAGCTAAACTGAGAATAATTGCCTCTTGTACTGCAAAGGCTTTTGCTGGTACTGGTGTTTTGGTCAGGGAACACATTTTTTACATACCAAAACAGCGCAGCTCTGTTGACAAAAGTCCATACGCTAGATCAGCTGTAACACATACACTTTAAACTGGTAAATGATGAACTCCCTATGATTATTTTTCTTGATATATTTGTCCTGTGAATAACCACACAGCTGACAATCCACCACTCCTAACTATCTGTAGACTGGCAAAGGGGAAGACGGGGGAGACAGAACATGCACAGGTATAGAAAAAGAGATAAGGCATCTTCAAGATGGTTAAAGGAAGGTCCTAAAGTATCTATGTTATGCAGCACAATTACAAAGTATTCAAGCACAGCAAGTTTAGAAAACTCAGGCTGCTATCTATCTTCTGCTGTTTTATTAGACTACTGACTGCTGAAAAGAAGATAGAAAATGAGGAATTACAAAGACAGAGGAGTTGGTCAAAGAAAAGCTACTGGCTCTACTCATTTTTCATCTTAGAAGTTTTCTCCTTCCCTTCTACCACATGCTGTGGTACATTTTTGATTAAAAGCTCTAACAAACTATACATTTCATAATTCTGTAAGACATCTAGCTATTCAGGCTATACTTCCTTTGCATTTTTGATCGGGACTTTGAAAGTGATGAAGCACTAAGAGCATCTTAAGAACATGCTGCAGAACTAATGCAGGTGAGTACAGGAACATATCAAATGGTCCGCTCCGGGCAGACATCCAGAGAAACTGCATGTGTTATGGAGGATACTGGTCTTTTGATAGAACTGAATTAGTCTGTTAGTGCTAAAGTCTTAGGCATTAAAATTCAAAACAATTAATGCTTTTGAAAAAGGAGGATGCAGCCTGGGGGGTTGGATTTACTCACTGCACATATCTCCCTCATCTTCTCCCTCGGCGCAGTCCCTGATAAAGTCACATGCCTGCCCCAGTCTGATCGCTGTTCCATTCCAGCAGCTGAAGGAACCCTCCAGAGCCATTTTTGAGCCAGAAGCAGATCCTAGAGAAAAAGAAAACAAAAACCACTTTGGATTACTGAATTGCCTTCCTGTCAACCAACAGGTCATAGGGTCCTGGATAATGCTGAAGGGGATAATACCTTGTGAAATCCCCCCAATCCAATAATTACTTGATAAAGTAATTATTTCGTTTGACCTATTTAATCTTGTCAAATATCCAATGGTCTACCTAACAGACAACTTCAGTTCCCCAGGCATTTCTGGTGTTTTAACCCAGAAGGCATCTTTCACCCTTGAAAAGAGGGCTGAAATCCTGCAGTCTGCTCTGTGGTACTTCTCATGAAAAACACAATATGCATCATAGATTTTTAATTGTATGCGAATTTACTGCTAGACTGACAGCCCTAAAGACTGATATCCTCTCTGTCTAGCTCAGCAATAACATGGCTACGCGGTCTGGAAAGAACACAAGCTTTCATCATACCCTCCTGTCAACATGTATTACCTATCATTTGGACGTATCACGTTACATTCTCTCTGCAAGAGAGAAAACAGTCTGATCTCTGCTTGTAGTTTTCTTTCTCTTCTATACCCACTCCTGCTCCTGTATCCTGCACTCCCCTCCCTGTGAGTCAGGGAGCCCACAGCAGACTACATCTACCAAGATACAAAAATCACTAATTCATTTTACCTATGCTAAGCAGCAAAAGGCAGCTAGCAATGTGGAAAGGAGCCAACTCTTACGAAATGAGGTCACTAAACACTACAATTAGAGGCCAGTATCATCCATTCAGAAATGATCCTGAGTACTTGTCCCTTAGCACTGTCCTTTTCTGGAGGAACTTCATTCCCTTGACAGCTGAGAATTCAGAGATCATCCAGCCTGATGGGTATCATTTTCCTTACCATAGGAATTCTCTCATCCCGAGTCCTTCGATGGTGGCAAAGTGAGATACTTGGGACAAGGCCCTTTTTTTTTTCCTAAGAGACACATGCTCTAGATGAGTCACCTGAAGGAGGCAGGAATTAGTTCAGCAACATCCTACAGGCAGTATGTATGCAGGAGGCTAAGCTTGAGAAATCCCAGAGCCCCTTCCACAAAAATCTGGATGTAGATACAATTCACTGAAACCTTCCTGACTCTCTGCAGAGATGTGCTTCCAGTCACTTCTCCTAGAAGGCAAGCCTAGAAGTATGAAGAGGTCTGTGCTGTGAATTCTCCACTGCAACAACTCCTGCTCCGTCTCATATTAAATGGGTAATGCTCAAGATTAAACCAAAGCCTCTGGGCAGAGTGAGCCATTGTTTGCCTAACTCATCCGTGCTTGCTAAACAGCACAGCTACATCATATTCTCTGGTACTACAGGGAGTTGGGAATCACTGGTGATTCAATTAGATGTGCACTTGATACTTTTATTTATATTGCCTGCCAAAACTAAAAATTAATGAAGCATGTAGGAAAACAACCACTATTTCTCTTCAAGCTTATTTTATGGCGCAAATCAATTCAGGAGTGGGGGGAATACATGCCAAATCTTTTTAACAAAGGATCCCGGCTCCTGAAAAGGGTGCTCTGTGTTATTGTCAGCTCCATTTTTCTGACTGCCTTAGAGCAATTCTGGCTTGTCGCACGCAGGCTGCACAGTGCCCTTGTATTTCAATCAGGGTCAAGGCATGACTACAGAGGAGAGCTTTGCAGAAAAAATAGACCAAGTAACTCAGAGCTGTTTGATGACAATTTCTCCGAGCCCCTTGGTAAGGGTTTAAGGCAATGAGAAGACATCTCCCTGGCTTTGCTGTGCTCCTTGCAAAAATGCACTCTTGGAGACACCACTGAGAGCCTTGCCTATGTCAGATGCAAAGTTCTTCGCACATCACAAGCCAGACACAGCAGGCTCAGGTCAGTATGCAAACAGATGCTAGAAAGCTGTAAGAAGTGACTCTGGTAACTCAGTAGATGATCCCTTCTCCTAGGGGTATGCAATGAACCTGTATGGCACCATGCTGCTGGAAGTACCACCTAAAGAAAAGTTAAGAGACATGGCCCAGAGCACTTCCACATAGTAACCTCATGACACTCTTAAAAGTCTTTAAGTCCTACTCAAATTCAGAAGTACTTTTGTCCCTCTGAATTACTACACAGATGGTTTTGAACCCCACACCTATTCCCAGCTCTCATGTCCCCCTCAGTTTATTTGCGATCTTTTCAGCAAAGTCCATGTTTTATCCCAGCAGCTGCTGGGATATGATATGCAAAGATTCAGAGGAGGGGTTATTGTAGGCAATGGAGTTGTTCTGTTTACTCAATTCATTATAACTTTGTAGAGGCACTCAATTTTCCAAGCACATGACTGCATTAACACCAGTTATAATGGAACCAAGGCATTCAAGAGCACCTACTGTCTTCCTGGGTGTCTCTGTTGCAGCCCAGGAGCACAAATCTCCTGAAGTCAACTGACTGTAGTATTTAAAAGATGTCAGGTGCAACTAGGCATCAAGCAATTCCAGGAGCTTTTCCCCCAAAACAAAGCGGCAGTTTTGCATGCTCATTCATCTCTGCAGAGTTGAGGCCCAAATTAGCTCAGATTTGCATTAGACATGTATATACATGCTCCTTGTATAGGTTAGAGAACAGAAACAGCAAAACTGCAGCCCGGGGAATGGCTGGTCTCTGTGACAGTGCATGAGTTATTCCTGCCTCCTTTTTGCTTCCTTACTGTGCACACAAAGGCAAAATTAATTGGATAAAGGAGATTATTAACTAGTAAAACAAATAGATAACCAAAAAAAGCTCAAATACAAATGACCCTTTAATGGGCCACTTGATGCAGATGTTTGCATCCAAGCTCAAGGAAATTTAATTTTTAATTAAAATATTTTATAACAAAAATAGACATTTGATCTTTTCATTTCCCAGTCCAAATCACTCCTGGCAAGGTGAGCCACAATGACCTAGATCATTGAGTCAAGTGGCCTCAACTCACACACAGAAGATGGGTGAGGAAAAGAAAATGAATGGTACCAAATAAGTATCAAAGTAAAATTTGTGGGAGACATCCTTTATATTTACAGCAGTGTTTATGTAGCCAGTGGCATTCATAAATTATAGCAGTCATTAAGCTGTACCACTGCTGGCTTGGAGTCTTATAAATCATTATTTAAACAGCAACATTAAACAAATGGCATTTCAGGCTCTAAATTGAAAGGAGAAACAAACAACTCCTTGGGGAACAAGTGCTGACTTTGTACCTCGCAGGTCCTGCTTCTGAACATAGCCCAGCCTTGGAAGTGTTAAAATCCAGTACCAGAACCCGGACACAAATGACAGCCTGGGCTCTAGACTTGGGTTTCCATGTAGCAGATCAGCATGAAAGGGAAAAATCATGTGGCTTAGCCTAATGCAGCATAAGCAATTTACTGCTCAGACTGTGGGGCCAAAGGGAATGTATTTCACTCCTCAGCAGACTTTCTCCAACTTGGGTTGCCTCTCCTCTCCTCCCCTCTCCCTTGATCAGCAGAGAAATTGAAGTGCGTTGGCAAGTTCTGGTGAATTTGTCTCTGAGGAATGTGGCCTGAAAGTTCAACTTACTGCCACCACACTCATCCAGGTGGGACAGAAGACTGAAATTCTTACAGGCATTCACAGAGATATCCCTTATCTTGCAAACTGGCTATGCTGCTAATTATCATGCAGGATTAATCAAGCTGAACATAATTATACCTTCACATGTTATATTCAACTTCTCAGGCCGTAATTTTTAATGCTACCAAAAGCTTTTGGGACCAACACAGTCAGGTAAAGTCCTCCCACTCACCGCACATTAAAACAAGAGAGCTTAGTAGGACAGTACTTGGTTATTAAAAACCCTGTCATTTGTACTCTGCAAAAGAAGATGAACAGAAATTGCAAAGATCCGGGATTAATGTGCACCCTCGTGCATGTTTTACCAAAAAGCAGGTGCTCTCTGGGCTATCCCTGAGGAGTCTGGTTGGACACAACTGAATTGACTCCAATGGTCCTTGGGGCAGAACGCTGTAGGCACAGAAGGTGAAAAACTACCATTTTTAATTGCATGCATGTAGTAAGAAATACCTACCCATGGAAATCCACCATGCTTACCTCATCATATGTGCTACCCTTTAAAAAAGAGAAACTTTGCTATTATTTAATTACATCTCTTAAAAAAATATTTTCTAATGGGCTAGTGCTGCAATCTAACATTTCTCCACTAAATGCCACTGAAAATCATGGACTGTGCAACCTCACAATGCTTATTTGTCACAAATATTTGTCATTAACTTCTCAAACTCATCTGCTCCTCCTTTGGTTTAAGTTCAAGGCCTTGACTCATATTTTAAAAGAGAGTACTTGGGGGATTTTATAGGTTGTGTGGAACAAAGAAAAGCTGCTGTCTAGCTATAAAAGGATAGTGAGAATGCTGGGGAGTTTCTGATTATTGATTTTTCTACGACTCGCCATTTCTGGCGGGCACATCATTTCTTCACTTCAACCCTGCAGCCTTATAGCAGCGCTGACACTTGAAGGCTGATGGCTCACTTGCTGCTGAGGATAGCCATATCCCAGGACCAAGTAAATTTTCTGTTGATGTGAGTCATTAATACCCCTGCTTCCTTCATTAGAAAAGTTGGAAAGTGTGCATAAAGGCGGTAGGAAAGTGAAAGAAGAGAAAGACGAGTTCACATTTAAGGGAACTGAAGCCATCCTTGGCAAATGGCCATTGAACTCCAACATGATTTAGGGACAATCACATAAACCAAAACTTTCCTAGCAAGCTACACTGCCCTCATTTTCCAGGCACCCACCCCAGGACACCTGTATTCAGATCTGCAGAGAAGCCAAGCGGTGGCAGCTGCAAATGAGACCAGTGAGAGAGATACTTGGAATACACAATGTCCTCAAAAAACACTTTGGAAAAAGATCGACTCCAGGTTTCTCACATCAGGCAGCCAAAATTAGTCAACACTTCATAATTTCTGGCTTTAATCTTTGTAACAGCACCGTTACTGTTTCTGTCAGTGCCTAAGGATGCAAGTGAAGCCACATTTGTAGGAGGCGGTGATTTCTTTTTATTAGACTGCCTGATACAGGCAGAAAAAGCAGCCCATGGTTGTATATGCCTGAAAGCTTGCCCATTTTTCCAGTTATATAAATTGGCTTTCATCTTCATATTTCACTTCCTACATGTAAAATGGGAATAAAGTCATCACAAGAGCTCTGTGATGTTCATTTCATTAACATTTGTAAGGAACCAAGATGTTATGATAACAGAGCCACGAAAGAAGCTATAAGGAAATTATTTACTCTGTCTTCACAGTGCAGTTTGAAGAAGTTACGGCATAAAATGAACAGGGCCATATATTTGATGAAGGCAGGACAGTGGCTAGTAGGACATGCACCCCCTGCCCTGTGTGCTACGGTAAGAGCTCTCCCACAGTGAGCTACTCCAAGGCGAGAAATCTTGCTCATTAGAGCCACGAAGGAACAGAATTTTGTTTTCACAGAAAATGTCAACATTTCAAAATGTACCTAACCATAAAATAAAAATGTCAAAATTCCTCACAGAACAAACAGTTCAAAACAATTTGGCACTGGAAATACTGACTTAAGTTTCAACATGTAACTAAATCACACAATCACAGAATGGTCAGGGTTGGAAGGGACCTCTGGAGATCATTCAGTCCAACCCCCCTGCCAGAGCAGAGTCACCTACAACAGGTTGCACAGGATGGTGTCCAGGCAGGTTTTGAATGTGTCTAGTGTGGGAGACTCCACAACCTCTCTGGGCAGCCTGTTCCAGTGCTCTGTCACCCTCAAAGTAAAGAAGTTCCTCCTCATGTTAAGATGGAACTTCCTATGTTCAAATTTGTGCCTGTTACCTCTTGTTCTGTCACTGGGCACCACTGAAAAAAAGACTGTTCCCATCTACCTGGCATCTTCCCTTTAAGTATTTATAAGTATTGATAAGATCCCCCCTCATTCGTCTTTTCTCTAGACTAAACAGACCCAAGTGCCTCAGACTTTCCTCCTAAGAAAGATGCTCCAATCCCCTAATCATCTCAGTAGCCCTTCGCTATACCCTCTCCAGCAGTTCCCTGTCCTTCTTGAACCAGGGAGCCCAGAACTGGACGCAGTA
>VZSZ01007289.1:0-49473 GCA_013398815.1 Ibidorhyncha struthersii | reverse complement strand
TTAGGTTCCTCTCTGCCCAACTCTCCAGCCTGTCCAGGTCACGCTGTATGGCGGCACAGCCTTCTGGCATGTCAGCCACCCCTCCCAGTTTTGTGTCATCAGCAAAGTTGCTGATGGTACACTCTATCCCTTCATCCAGGTCATTGATGAATATATTGAACAGGACTGGACCCAGTACTGACCCCTGGGGAACACCACTTGTTACTGACCTCCAGCTAGACTCTGCACCACTAACCACAACTCTCTGAGCTCGATCTGTCAGCCGCTGTTCAATCCATCCCACTGTCCATTCATCTATCCCACACTTCCTAAGCTCGCCTGTGAGGATGGTGTGGGAGACAGCGTCGAAAGCCTTGCTGAAGTCAAGGTAGGCAACATCCACTGCCCTCCCCACATCCACCCATCCAGTCGCGCCATCATAGAAGGCTATTAGATTAGTCAGACATGACTTCCCCTTGGTGAATCCATGTTGACTACTTCTGATAACCTTCTTTTCCTCCAGAGAATAAATACTGTCATAAACCCAAGAAATTTGAAAACATTTGAATTCAAACAAAGATAAAATGTCAGGCAGGAAACTCAAGTGGAAACTTAACTGTTGTGGAACTCACTCATGCCAATAATTCAGCCAGCTCAGTTCTAACATGCTCTCCCTCTCTGTTGCTGTTTCAATGTAGGGAAGTTATGCTTAGTATACGCATTTTAAAATGTCTGTTCCTTCAGCCTTGCCTAATAACAGTATGATTGCTTACACCAAAGAAAGCTTCATAACATGCATGAGCAGCCGGCACTTGCTCACTGCCATGTTTCTGTAGCATGAACCTTCTACAGAACCGTACAGCATTCAGACTCGTCAGGCCCTCTGTGTTCTCTTGGAAATGCTTCTGACCAGGTCTAGTTAACTTTACTTTTCCCACCTTTTGACTGAATGACTTCCCAATGTTAATGCTGGTGTGATGTAGCTTTCCTGAATTTTTACAGTAACAACTAGCTTCCTTAAAACTATAATGAAATAAGAATGTGGAATAAGAAAGTTACCTACATTTCACACTTTCTCATTTTTCAATTAGGGAAATAGACTGAGGATCTAATATTTATCTTCATAGCTCCTGAGACAGCAAATAATTGCTGAGCACAATAAATGACATGATAATGTTTCTCCCTATTAATCTTGCACAAAGTCTAGCTGCTTTTTTGTTTTTGTTAGGGCTCACGGTAACACATATTTTTTCCTGTGATTTGCTTACTGATCAATAAGCAGCTCCAACAGTACATCCAAACATTAATAGTAAGCAAGTAAACAGCAGCAGCAGCAAATTTTATAAAGGAAATATGATTTGCAGCATATGTTGGTACCTACATATTCTGGGGTATCTACAAAATGGAAAGAGGCCAAAAGAGACAGAAAATTAATACTTTTTCCTGAATATCCATGACACATTGTGTTTAGTTATTGTTTGTTTGTTTTTTTTTTTAATTAAATCTAGCACAGCATATCTTTAAGGTTTTCATCCCTAAATATGAACATGCTGATTTAGAACAATGCAATGGGATAGAATAATTTTGTTAAAATCCCAAATCTTATCTCTCTTGGTTGCTTTTTGTTGCCCTTGTTTCAATATCAGACTGCATTTGCTATTTGATTCCCTCTTCTCTCAGGTACCATTGCATATTTGTGAGATTAAAAAACCCAACAAAACAAACAACTCCCCACCTCAGCTTTCATACCTCTCCTAAAAGCAGTGATTACCGTATTTGTAACAGTAAGCAACTGGTTAAAAAAAAGACCAAACAAACTTTTCTGTGCTCTTTCATGAATTTTTCAAAATACAAACCTTAGAGAGGGAAAATAAAAAGGTCCAACTTCTATTATTAGCTCTGCCATTCCCATCAGACCTCTCCAGGTCTGAATAGGCTTGGAAACCAGCTATTACCGCCACTAACCTTACCCGCGGGAAACACTGGCCAGACTGATTGCTAGCTCACTGGAAGATGAATGCTGCTTGCCACATGCGGTGGATGCCGACAAAATCATGAGGTGGCTAAGATCTCTAAGCTTATTTATAGACAACAGGAGCAGATTTAACGCGGGCCCACTCTCAACATCAGACATGGAACTGAATATGAAATAAAAAAACAAGAGTACTGGAAACAGGTCATGAAAACAGTGCTTCCAAACTTCATGTGTGCTTTTTTGGGGTAAACCCTAAGAGTTGATTAGATAGGAAATACATCTAATTTTTCACATTTTGCTTCCTAAAAGGCTGGGTTCAAATCTACTTTCAATTACGCAAGCAAATTTTATCTTGGCCTGTTCAGGCTCCCCAGTTCCAAGCATAACCAACATTGCCACTACACATAGTGGATTTTTTCCCATTCTTATTTCTTAAAAATGCCACATGAAGAGAAACATCACTAACATTTTAAAGACGAGAAAACTAAGGCACACACCAACGAATTTCAAATAATGAAATAAGACTGTAAATTGCCCAAACCAGACTAACTCTCGGACACTTATTCCAACCTCTACCAGTTGGACCGCAGTTGACCAGATCCAAGAAAAAAGCCATGGAAAGGAAAGACTGGAGATGATTGCTTAGCTCATCAAGAGCTGATCCCGTGCAGGTCAGATATAACCTCTCCCTGACCCCTGCAATAGTAGCATCTCAGTAATCTCTTAGTCAGGCACTTTTAGCACTGCCAAAACAACCAGAGGTACATTTGTATGCCTTGTCATGAAAAACACAAATAGAGGTATGACACTTAATTGTATTCAAACATTATTTTAGATAGGAATCATATTTTTCTTTTCTAAAATGCGACTCTGCTCCTATAACTGTTTAAAGCAGTATCTCTTCTTTAGCTGTCAGCAGTATTAAATTAAGGTTTATGGCCTTACTGCAGATCAGTTGCTGGGGGAGATGGGCAGAATATCACAAATCAGCACAATCAGGAGCATGCATATGTTGTCCCTTTCAGCAGGGTGCAGTGATGCATCCTCACATCCCAGCCAAATGCTTTACTGTGCAAAGCAGTGGCCCCACAGTGGAAGAGCAATACTTGTTCCACGTAGAAGCAGAAGCCTGATGGGGAAGAAAGTTTCATGTCGTGCCCCTCTCCACTGTGCCAACCTCTGTGAAACTCTGCAGTTGTGTAAGCACAACAAATTGTTGTCAAGAGCTGATTTCCACTCTGTTTGAAAACTGAGCAACAATACCTCAAAAACTCAAAGCATAAGCAAAATGAAACTACACATGAGCACTTCCTGCGAGGGAGAGCAGTAGCATTGGTGACACAGAACACGTTTGCCACTAGAAGGGACTTAATGTGGATAGAGGCTACCCAGCATTCAGTTCTTTTGAAGCAAAAGGAAACACTGCAGTGTTACCCTACCTCCATACATCCCTGAACATCAGTATGTTGGTGGATGCTATGACTCACTGGTGACTCTTCCAGCTGAATGCACTAAAAACTGCCTACATCTCAGTGCTTTGAAGCCAGTCCAAAGGGATGGTGAAGTTGCAGTTCTTTGCTCATGTATTATGCTGTGCTTCAGGGCTTGCTAAACTTGAATGAAATTATCCCAGGAGCAAAGCTGCTGAAGGTCAACGGCACTCAACATCAAAAAAGGCCTGGAGAAGGACTCCTTCCTGGAGTCCATGTCTCTGCCGGGGGATCTCTGCTACCCCTTGAACATGTTGAAGATGTACGAATTGGGAATGCTCAGAGAAAAAAATCAGATGTCAGCAAAGAACACAGTCATTATCTCTGTGTAAGCCAAGGTATGCACTGAAGATATTAGGGAAAAAACACAAGAAGGGATGACATTACAATTCCAAGACGATCACCCAGGTTTCAGGCAGTCTCTCTACTGTCTTGTGGCACGTTAGAAGACACTTTGTTTAATGCTTTCCATGAGAGATCTCTTTCCCAAACATATACTGAGTTGCGGAAAGAATTGTAAGGTTGACCAGTATCATTACTCAGACCTACCATGCCCTGAGGCTGAGATGCCTGTGGGTTGCTAGCCACAGTAGAATAGCCAGACAAATGTTAAATAATATTAAAATGGCTTTTTCATTATTTTTAGTACTGTGATAGGAATCTTATTAAAACAGTTGTTATATGTAAAGACAGATCAAGGAAATGGAACATGACTTACATCTCTGTGATTCTAGGTCTTCTTTAAGCTCTTTACCTTTCAATGAGTAGACTGTGCAATCAAACTCTCAGATTTTACACAATTACTCAGAACTGACAGTCACTTCTTTTACAGTTCTCATCTGCAAATTTGGCACCATAAAATGTATGACAACCCAAAATATTCCTTTATATCCACTTTGACAATAGACTTTCTGTTGAGCGCAAGCTCCCCTTCAGAGTTCTTCCAACCCCTCTTCCCCTCATTTTACTAACTGATTCAGTTGGCCATTAATTAATCTCCTAACGATTGTCAGCAATAGTATTAAATTCTTACAAATTTGCTACTGCTGTTATTATGTAAAATGTTCCTCCCAGCTAGGTAGGTTTCAGTAAAGCGTAACACCTTGTTGACTGTAGATAAATCTATTTATACAATGCAAATGTACCTCTTCCTGACAGACAAATCCTTTATAACTGCAAAACGATTCATTACACAAAATAGAGAAGTAGAAGGACATACAGCTTACTGCTCATTCTTCATCAAGACCAAGCAAACATAAACACTTGGGTACAAAACAAGTAATAAAAAGAAAACAGGGGTTGCTAGCTCCACTGCAAAGCAAATAGGGTTAGTTTGGTTTTGTGGCAAACACGGGTAGTACGTTAACCATAAATAGTTATAGGAAGGTCCAGAAGGAGGAGCACAGCACATGGAAACGACATACAGAACCCAACCCAGCCATACACGCATAGTATTCTGACTGATTTGGAATAAAAAAAAAAAAGCGTATAAGCAACTAAAAAAAGAAAAATATAAACCAATTTCAGGAAATAATGACATTCTGTATACTCTCCACCAAAGATCTACTGGGTTGAGGCATAGTTTCAAAGGAGATGCTGGAAAAAACCCCATCGGTTTAGGAGAGGGTTACAGTTAACAAGCTGTACTGGCCAGGACTTGCTTCACAGCACAAACTGCACAAACACTTAATAGTAAAAAAGAACCACCAAACCATCTTTTGGCCATAAAATAGACCAGGGGAGACCTAAAAGGTACTTTACATTTACACGTGTCCAGGCTTAGTCTTGAAGTATCAATTTAAAAGGCCAAATAACGATTAACGTTAATTTTTGTACGCATTTCATCAAGCCTTCTCTCTGAGCATCGGCCATCTTGGGGAGGTCAGCCATCTTAGGGAACACAAACTCTTCCTGCTTTTTACTATGATCCACCAGTTGCTCTGTACTTGTACTCCTATTAATCCTAAGCTGCTCATGGTCCTCTCCATGGTATAGTTAAGTTATACCAAGTGCAAAGGTGTTAGATACCCGCTATATATTTTTTTCATAAAAAGAACAGTTAAAATACCTGACTTCCAACCCTCCCAGGGCTTTAACTTAATGGGATGTGGATGCCATTCACCAGCTGCAGTGAACGTCACTGGCCAACTACTCACATCACTGCAGTACCTCAAAGCCCAGGGTGCACAGGGAATCTACATTCAGAAAGTTTAGTGAAATACTATCAACAAAACGAACTGCCCTGGAATTTGTACTTAAAGCAGGAAAATATTACTTGCCTCCTTTTCCAGGATTTCTTGACAAACAGTAGTAGGACTCTTATAGGCAGCAGTAGTTACAGTAAAGGCTCTCAACTCTTCTTTGACTCTGCCCTTCTTTCCCATCCCACAGGTAATATCGGCTGCTTTTTAGTGAGCAATATAATTTTAAACAGTCTGTCAATGAGGTATCACAAAGATTATAAAAGTGCCTGGCCCTAGCATCTAATATGGTTAAAACCAATGATCCACTGTCCCACAGGTGGTAAGACAGAAAGCTCAGAGGCCTCTGCGTCTATGGCAGTCAGATCTTTATGGACAACAGCCACTGCATTCTCTGAAAGGTTTCCAGAAGAACAGCAGGACAGCTAAGGAAACTGAGACCTAGCAAAGACAGGGTGGCAAATGCAAATTATAGGCTCCCTGTGAGTGAAGCAGTTTCAGCACAGGTAGTAGAAGTTCAAGTTTTCTCCACACTGTGAGAACTCATCCATCTTACTTTCTTTTTATCTCCCGCTCCTGTTCAGTCCAGTGACAATCCTGCTGGGAAGGTCTCTGGACAACTCTCTTTGTCTCCGCTAGCAAAAAGTAGAAGTGAGGGGCATCTCACTGCAGTCACAAGGCTTCTTCCACGCAGTCACCAGCTCATCCAGGGTATTCTCGGAAATAAAAAGCCTGGCATCCTTTTCCCAATACCCAACAAAAGGAAGAAAGAATTAAATAACCAAGGACTGAGCACAAAACAGCCAAAACACAGCAGCCCAGCATCATTTTTTGAGATACTTCAAACCAGCGCTCCATTTGTGTGTGCAGGGGCCTTGAAATGCTAGCAAGCCACCTTCAGAAATGCTGCCTATCAAATAAGGAATCTGACGGTCAGGATTTCCAAATTGGCTCTTAAGCTGTGACCTTGGATAAGTCTCTTCACTTCTTCAAGCTTCCAGCTCGTTGCCCGTGACAGAAAGAAATAACACTTTGCAGGGAATATGTGGCCTCGCTATTGTTTAGAACCAGTATGATGTGACTAGCATATTTTTGTTTCCACAGGGAAAAAAAAAAATCTCATTTTAAAAGCTATCTAAAATGAAAATGTCCCCTGCAGAAGAAAAATGTTTGCCCAGCATTACTCCAAAAGATTTTATTTTACCTGAAATAAAATAATGGTTAGCTCAAGGAAACTTGTTATTGCTCAAAATTTGTTTCATTTCAGATATTTCATCCTTCCTTTATGCCTTTTAACATAGTTTCAAATAAAAAACCTAAAGTCCAGGGAAAAGCTGTTAAAATTGAGTTTCCTCTCTTAGTTCTTTTTTTTTTTTTTTTTTTTGGTCAAAACACTTACTTTCCAAGTTTGACCAGAATTTTGAACAGCTTTGTCCCACCAAGTTGCATTTTTAACAAACCTAGAATAAAAATGAAGATGCTGCTTACCCTTGTGTAACACATGGATGCTCTCAAGTGAAAGGCTATAGTGAGTGTGTCACTAAATGCTAATCACAAGCACGGAGGATGACAGAATCACTTGAGTCATTACCACATGCTAATGCACCATCTGTCTGATGAAGACCTGGGTCATTTCAGGTTGGTCCTGTCCCCTGAAATCTACTCACTCAGACAGTGCTCCAAAGAGACAATCTTTTACCATGGTAGCACTGACAGGACTAACAACATTCTCTCCATTTGGCATTTATTAAAATGTGCAAATATTAGCAAAACACAGATTAAACTGAGGGAACCTCACATTTGGAGAGTAGTGAAAAACAACCATGATGCCTGCACCACTTCACATGAGCACTATGGAGGCATTATGTGGCTATTGCTTTCTCAGGGAGGAGCAGTATGGAAAACAGTTAACGTAAACTCAACACTAAAACTTTCACTGACAATTAAGGTGACAGATTAAACTGATCTGCATGCAATCTACAAACTGATTCGGCATTCACTGATTAATGCAGTAAATGAGATACTAACATCTCACATGCAATGTTATAAATCACTAACTTCATCCAGCAATGCATCTGTGGTGTCAAACAATTTTTGAAGCTGTGTAAGTTATTAAATTTTCCATAGGTGAAGCACTGAGTATCTATTATAGTTTTAGGATGAGATTATGAACAGAGACTTTAATTTTCTCACCAAAATTACTTCCAGACTTCATCACTGGAGTACCTGACAATATTATAACCGCTCAGATTTCCAAAATTCAAGTGGAAATTGCTTTTCATTGTAGTGGAAAATAGCAATAGAAATGTACCAGCAAGAAGTCTTCTTTTTAGTGTACATGTATTTGAAGGGGGAGATATGCTTTAGAAACACGATTTATTTCTCCAAAAAAGGTGCTTTCAAGCAATACCCATCTCTGAATTCTGCTGATACGCAATACAACACAGATCTGCTGCTTGAAGAAACTGCAGCAAGAAATGCCACAGAAGGGCCCTGAGATCTGTTCTAAGTATATGGCCCGACTACTGCAAAAAAGGCAGAGTCCCTCTCATGCTTTTCTATGGATGTTACTCTCCATGAGTCAACAGACCCCAAATACTTTCAACTTTACAGTCACTAATTCACAAGGTGAAGGTATTACCCTCCACAAATCCCAGGCAGTGCAAGGCTCTAGCCTCAGCAACAACACTTCAGCTCATGGTTGTCAACACTAATGAGTTAAACTGGACTGTAACAAGATCCTGGAGTTATTTGTAGCTGTGGTACAGGTAAATCCCTTGGTTGCAGGCAGACATCCCCCCCTCCAGCTGCACTGGCAGGAGAGGTTATTGCTTCCATCTGTTCAGGACCTCTTTCCCTCCTGATCCGCTGATGAAGCAGCATGTGCAAGTGCTCCCTAATTTATTTCAGGCAAAGTCAGACAGGTGAGACCAGAACAACAGTTCTTACCTGCTCAAGGATTTTATGTTAACCTGTTTTATTTTCAGATGGCAGCTGCTCTCTAGGCGGCATTAAAACATCTTACAGACTCTTGTGACCTGCTTAAAGACGAGAGGAGAAAAGCCACAATACAGTGGTGCTACAAGGTAGAGGAGCAACTCAGTGGCTGTGCTCTAGTCACTTTTAAAAAATGTCATTCTAATACCTGAGATAATTGTGATACATGATGATATTTTTACTAGTCCATGCGAAGCAATTTATGCAAGAGGGAGTATTTCCCTTTCCCTCTTTTAAAGAGGGTGTACTGTGGAACATCAGACTGGTAACTCCCATTACTTTGCAGCTTTAGGAAAACCTGTAAACACAGCTTGGTCTTTTATTTGAGATATTCAGCTGAAGTCTGTTTCTAAAACAAGGAGAATGGAAAAAAAGCAACTGCAAGTATGCTCCAGTTCAGAGGAAATCTGCCTCAGTTCAGAACTGTACAAAAGGGACCTTTCTTTAAATCAAAGATGGAGATAAAAGGATATGTTTATGTACAGGATATCATAGCAGCTTTTTTGCAGAATAGTACTTAAAGTTATTAAAACACAACATACATATAACAATAAAAAACCCAAACGGTACAATTTTCTGTTCAGAAAAAAACATTTTGTTTTAAATTTTCCTGATAAAGAAACATTATTTACATTAACATAATGGAACAGAAATTCCCTGACATGACTCTTAATGGTATATCATGCCTAAGAAGTCCTGTCAGTTGGAATTTAGGCTAGAACTCAATGATCTCCCAGAACTAGATTTGAAATGACTAACTCCTGAATGTAACCAGATATTCCTGCAGAAGTAGGATGAATTAAGGTTCAAGGCAAATGCTGCATATAATATAGATCTTAACTTCATTTAGAAGCAATGTTGTTTAAGGCTTTATTAAGGGATTGAGTTACTGCTTCTGCTTAAACAGAAGCGACAGAGTCATTCACCAGGGTAATAAAAATAAACAAGATAATGCAAGAGAGGGAATTGCACCTACTGGTAAGGAAGTAACTGAAAAAATAACGTGGATCTTCTGTTACCACTCTTTGGAAAGCAGCATGGGATCCAATGTCCAAATGCAACTCAGTTTAAGTAGATTTTTCAAAAAGCCTTCATTGAGGTCTCCCAGAAAGGAATGCGGTCAAGAAAAAAATCAAAGCTTATATATAAAGTGATTTGGTGAGGATGCAGAGAAGCAATATGATCTACAGGGCTCCAATTAGAAGGCTCTTGGCTGTAGCTTTGCTTCTACCAACAACCACTTATGTATCTGAATGTTCTTCTGCGTGAAAGGACTGTTTTGGTTTTTTTTTGAGTGTGGTTTTTTTTGGTTTTTTTTTTTGTTTGTTTGTTTTTTAAGAAATAAACCTTCTTTTCTAGACCCATTCATAAAATATCTACAGAGGGTAAAAATTTCTGGTCTATAACTCATACAGGTTTCGCAGAACAGCTGGTGTTTTTGTTTTTAGTGTAGAGAGGCTTCTAGGTCTGACTGGAAGCATCCTGTCAAAGCTGCATGAATGAAGCTTGTTTTGGTAATGCTGGTGTTGTAAAGTATTCCTGGATAGCACTATTAATCTTGCACTCAACAGCCATTTAATTTTTTTCAGGGTTTATCCTAACAGACTCTGAATAAACTCCTGCAAAATAATTACTATAAAATGATTTATCTAGCATGCTAACCAGTGAGTGTTGAGGACATTCAACAGAGAATCCATTTGTTAAAGATTTCTTGCCTGACACTATTCATTCAAAAGTGAGGAATTGGTGGGCAGGCTTTATAGATTACAGGTATTAAAGCACCCACTGGCTTTAAAAGGATAGTTCTGTTAGAAATTCCAGGCTACAATTCTTCAAGCAAAGCATTGTCCCCTTTCTGACACTCTGATGATGCTATGATGTTAAAGGTGGAATGAATTGCTCTCTGAAGTGCCTCTTTTTCTCTCTGTTGACTACAGAGGGACCCTAGAGACTAGCTTTGACATGATTCCTAACTTTCAGATAGCTGAAGTCACAAAAGATGAATACCACCTTGTCTAACTTCATACAACAAAGCATCTGAATGTCTGAACTAAATCTTGCCTAGGGAGATTGAATCCCGTGATGTTGTGAATCGATGACTGGTTTATTATACAGATTTTATTCCCTGACAGTTCAGTTGAGGTCTAGACTGAAAATTGTGCTGAACTCCTTGGAAATTAGCTTTGCAAGTTGGAGTTTAGGAGAAGATTTTTTTTGTCTCCTATCCACCGAAAATATTTTCTGACCTTTGCTCAAATGCTAAAAAAGGCAGCCAGCATCAGCAGAATACAGATGTGTTAAAAAACAGGTCTCCTATACACTATTAAGACAAAGAAATAAGGACAAAGGGGACAAGTCCATTACTTGGCTTCATAAACTGGAAAAGAAACTGTCTTCATTTCATCTAATGCCTTTCCTACACACTCTTTATATACACTTGGCACTTAGTAAAACCCACACAAGTACAGCAAGATTCCTTAGGCAAACAGCAAAACTGCCATGACCAAGCTCTCTGCCTGAGTAACTTTTGGAATGAGTGCAATTTTCTAAAGAGGAGTCCCCAGAGGCAGTGCTCAGTTATACCAACGTGGCTGCAGCTTACACAATGACTAGCATTAACTAAAAACTCAAAGCTGACAGCCGCCTCCCTATTTCATCAGTCATATCCCTTGACTTAAACTTGTTAGAGATCCACCAGTAAACTGCTGGTTACTGTTGCTGCCACAAATGGTGTGATGCTGTTCACTCACTACTTCTCTCTCATTTCTAAGACCGATGAAAGGGCCATTTAAAACTGTTTCTGTTTCCTCCCAACTAATTCCATCCCAGGTGTCAGCTAATCTAATGCTCACTCACTGTGGCCTGGCCAAAGGGCTTTGGTCATCTTTATTCATCTCTTGCCACTTGCCTTTGTATTTGTGCTAAGGAATTCACAATCTAATTTCTTTGTCCTTTGCCTGTACTCAAGTGCACAGTACAGACCAGACTCATCTGTGAGTACTGCTCTGAGATGGTATAGCAATATGAATAAATGGAAACAGTAATAAACTCCTCTGTAGTATTTACAGAACAGTATAACTGTGGGCTTGCAGCGTAGGAAGAGGAACATGGCATGACTGACTTCCATTTGGTGGTATCCTGCCCAGTCATGACACTTCGGTTTCATTTCAGCAATTACCCTAATTCTCCAGGAAAACAATGCACTGTTTACTTGAGAAGTCAAAAAATAATATGAACCAGAGAACGTTCTGACTGCTATTATACTTTAGAAAGACAATTGTAATGCATTACAGACAGTGCTGATGTCTGCTACTGCTAGTAACAGAAGAAGCAAGTAGAAGCACATTTATTATAGTTTAAGGGGAGCTACATGAAGTAAAAAATTAGATTCTACAAATCAACAATTAATATGATGACTACTTACTACAATATAAACTTATAATGGAGTAATAATTGCTCTAAAGATTTCATGATGAGAAAAGATAGGCAGGAATGTTTTATGACTAAAGGGAAATTGGAGGAATAGGCTTGTCCAAATGAGAGAAATTGCCTGATTTCACCTGGAAGCAGAGGAAGTTGGAGGTGCTCCAAAGATGAAATTAGAAGGAAACAGAAGAAAAACACTGTAAGCATTGGAAGAGCACTGCAAAGCACTCTGTGCAAAGATGAGCAAGTAGAACATCTCTTTTTTTCTTTTCTTTTTTCATTTCTTTTTTTCTTTTTTAATTTCTTTTTTCCAACATAGGACAGAAAAGGTTATTTTGCATCTTTCATTTGTCTTAATCAGCTGTATGTTATATTTTTAGAAAATACACTTCGCACAAAATGTATTTTGCAATCCATTTTTTTAAAAATCAATGTAACTATATAGTAATATAGATCATTACAAACACTATGTGTCCGCTCCAGCCTCCTTTACCTACAGTGAAAGAACAGCTGTAACTTAAACCTAACTTCTGTTTTCCAAACCAAACTCTTCTGTTGACTGTGAAGATCCCAGCAATGACAAAGAAACTGAAATCCAAATCAGTGATGTTCCTATGAAATCTCTTGTTAGGCTCCTCCTTTTTCAAAAGCTTTGATAAATATATAGGGGACATATCTTCAGCTCATGCAAGCAGTCAAAGCTCCAGCACTTAACGAGAGGATGTGCAATGTGCTTTGCAACTTTCACTAGCAGCAGCTCCACCCAAGTAACTTCACAGTTACTCACTTCACTTCGGGGAAATAGCTTGCATGCAGTAAATACTTCCGTTACTTTGCTAAGACACTTGGCAATTTTTGTAGACAGGTGAGTCACTTTTCTACTGTTTTGTTACTGATGTGTATAATCTAAGTGCCTGACAAGTTAATACTGCTGCCAAAACTTTACACTTAGTGTTTCTGATCTTAGAGCAATTGCCTTCCTTTTGTTATGGTTTCATTAATGTATGTTCATAAACACATGTACATATACTGTTATTCCATGAGGTGCTTAAAAAGTCAACTGTTTCTTCCTATAAATCAATAGCAATGCTGATAATATTACAGAAATATTGAAGTTTCATGCTTTTCATATTTATCTTTTTTTTTGTACTCTATAACATGATGCCGGATTTATGCAGTTGTTGCTTACAGCTCTAAATGATGTCTTAAAAATCCAGTACATAATTTAGGCTTAAGTGAACGGAATATTCACTGCTGTAGTCTCTGCAAAATCATTTACTCTAGATTGTGGCTCACACAAATCAACCAAAACAGCTTAGACCCCAGTATGCTGTAACACATCATCTGACAGAACCAGACAGATTGCTTCTCAACCCTCAAAGTTCTGAGGCATCAAAATAGTTCCTTTGTTCATCTCTATTCACATCAAATGAAAAATCCACCATTGATATTATTTCTGGAACATGATAAATCTCTCTGTAAGAGTTGACTACATTATATTTCCTTGTAGATCTGAAAAACATTTCCAGACCTCTTATTTTGCTTACAAATTTGCTGATACTCCATCAATCATGCCCCATGAACAATACAGTTCAATCCGGAACTGGACCCAGAATCCAGCTGACTCATTTAAGTGCTTGCAACCTCCCAGTTGTACAAAACTTCAGCACTTCAGCTGGTAATCATTTAAAGAAGGGGGGGGAGGGGGAGTATTCTTAAAATTTCTTTCATGTAATAAAACCTGAGTGGTAATTTAAGGTCTTGCCATCTGGATCAATATGCCTTACTAGCAGCGCTTTCAAAGGCTCAATTCATAAAAGCCCTGTATGCCTCATTTATGGAGGTACTCTGTAAAACTGCCTCTGTGGAAACACAGTGCAGTCTGTCCTTTCTCATCCTCACAGGTGGAAGGCATGCCTCACTGCAATTCAGTAATGATGGGATTTTTGAAAACTCTGAGGGGAGTAAGGAGCACAGTTCCCATTAATTTGTGCTCCTAAATCATTTGGGCAGCTTTTGAAAGTTCCTCTCCTTTCCCCATGATTTTCATAACTTCAAAGCAAAAGAATCGCAACATACACATTTAATGATCCTGACTGAGATTCTGATGTGCAGCTATGGGTATGAGTTTCCAGGTACAGCACAAAGGAGTCTCATTTGTTGAAAGGGCATGCACTCCTTTTCATAAAACTTCAGTCCTCCCTTACAGATTCTTAATTTTTTCAGGGAAAAATCAATGCATTGGGTTTAGTCAGTTGGCATTTCTATTTATGTATTATGGATTTGATTTGGAATTACAAGGTCGAGGCTTTTTGGTTTCGGTTGTTCTATTGCACATCATCTACTTCACTGTATCCATCACTGCTGGCACCAATGTGCCACACCTCTCCCATACTAGATACAGTGCAGAATTATTAAACAATGTCTGTGGTTTGGTGCAGCAATTGGTTTGCTAAGAAAGCTGGCTGCAGTAGAGCATGCAGAAACAGAACAGAAGGACAAAGCCAGCAGGGCTGCCTAAGGCAGAAAGAGGAAGGTTGTGGACAACAAAAGGGAAGAGCTGGACAGGGTCTTATAGCAAGACTGGGGCAGATTTGCAATGAGACCTCTCAGACACGGAAAACAAGCTGAACTTGAATACTTCAGAAGATAAGCCCTGAGGGTATAGAAGTGCCCTGAGCCAAAATCTAAAGAACTCTTCATTGTGGTAAAGAAAGACGGGGAATTATACCTTTTCTCAATCTTGTATGCGCTGCATCACTACAGAGCAGTGGTACCTCAGAATCCAGTGTTGGTATGTATAACACTTATGCAGGCTTTTAAAAAATAAGATTCTTGCTGCTGACATTATTTCATCTTCTACACCCTGGAAGTGCACACAGAAAATCTTCTTTCCTTCTTGTCCCATCTTCTCCTCATTCTTGCTCTTCATCTTCCAAAAATTATTTTGCTCATCAATGCCCCTCACGCTCTGGTGAGTCAGCCAGAAAAGGGGACTAGCTTCCACCTGAACAACACATGTATTTATCTTTGCATTTAATAATTCTAAATGTTAATTGATTAATCCTTTTGCATTTCATTCAATTTTCACAATTCACTGAATTTCCCGCCGTCTCACTTGGTTTCTTTGCCAGTTCAACAGATTATCCATCTAGTTAGTTCAGTCTGGTCGATTGAGTGGCTATCTGATTAAGTTTGATTGCTCTAGTTAATTAATTGGATTGTAAATGTTTATTCCAATCACTTTCTAACTGGTCAAACTCTTTCATCATTTCCACTATCTAGACCAATTATTCCCGCCTGATACCCTGTCATTTGTTTTCAGGGTTACTGGTTTCTTGCCATCTCTCCTTCTCTCATTTATTCTTTTTCACGCAGTCAGACTCCTATCCTTTTTGCTTGATCATCACCCTCTTCTGTTCTGACTTTCTAAGCTTCCCTGCTGTCTCTCACCTCTTCTCAAAGACCACTGTAATTCTTCACAAACATGAATCAAGCTGCATAGACAGGTCTTAATCTCTTCAGTCCTGTTTAAATCAAAAACCTTTCCTACAGCTAACAGGGGACTTCATGGATCTATAAAAAACAAAACTCAGAGCAAAACTACCTCTCACTTTGTTTTAGTAAAATCAAGGTTCTGCATGCCCTTTGTTACAGCCTGGCAGTCTTTTGAAAATGTAGGGGGTTATTATGGAGAGAAAAAGGGAGAGAGAGACTGTCATCTGCTTACACTATAGAATCTTTGAATCTGGAGTAATACTAGTTTAAAATCATTGGGTCATCCGTAAATCATCAGTGTCCTCCCCATATCTCAAGTGATAATAGTGAATCCTATGATTGTTTCAATAAATCCAAGCAGTTAAAACATCACAAGAACTAAGTGGCAGCAATTAATAGTAATAAAAATAAGTTCAATTTGGGGAAAGCAGATTACAGAGTTCATTTTCTTTCACTGAATCAATGGCTCCCCTGTTGAAATAATCCTTAATTAAGGGAGAAGGTCAGGATAAAAATCATATACAGCATTAAAAAGATAATGTATTGGCCAATTCTTCAAGGTGTTAAAAAGTACTTAAGACCCACAACTGCCACGATTTGCAGGGGAACTGAGGGATTCGTACTGTCTCTCAAGCAGCTTCCAGTACCTCTTATAAGAAGCCCCTTCTCTTTTGATTATTAAAGCTTTGGATTTTAAAGGCTGAGATTTCTCAATTCTGTTAATCTTAACCCAAATCACCTAACCTTTTTTGAATTAGAGTAGAAGAACTTGCCCACTCTGGTAAGATAGTAACTTTGTCTAAGAAACACCCACATTCGGTCCTGCTGTGGCAGATTCCAGCCTTTCCACCTTCTGTATGAATGCATCAATTTTAAAGACCAGTTTTACGAGCATTATCACACCATCTAAAACATTTCTTTATACGTCCCTCCTCATATCTTAAAAACTCAAATATATCATCAGTTGATTACGAAATAAAACAACAGAACGCTAGGTCCCATTCAGCAACATACTGGCATGACAGACCTATGAAAACCAAATGCTCTACATATTCAGGTTCATCTCCCCCATCCCCTTTGGTGAGTACACTAATGTTCTTAATAGATTATTTAACATAACCATCACTGTCTAAATTTGGCTCCACAAGAAGTAGGTGTTCTTCAGTCAGCAGCAGAAATGCATAATCACTAATTCATTACTGTAAGAAGCTACTCGACCACTAATTGAGTTACTGTGCCTTTTCTAGAAGCAATATTAAGACTAAATTTGCTTAATTTTTTATCCCTAGCATTACTATAACTTAATTTAAAAAAGATGAAAATGAAAAATGAAAACAAAGATAAGCTCCATAACAAGCGCATTAATTTTATTTTACTTAAATGGGCACAAACCACAAGTGAAATAATTTTCACTTTGGAATTGCCTTAAAATGATTTAACTTCACTACAGCCACCACACTCATCTGTAAAGCAGTTTTTTCTCCAGCACAAGATCCCTACAGGATTAAAACGCCAGCAGGTTAGAGATGGTTTTTGGCATACAACCCGAAGTCAGAATAATTAGTCATACCTCATGGGAGTGCAGAGGTGAATGAGGAGGAAGATGGTTGCCAAAGCATGTGGAGGCAAATATTCTTAAAATAGTACGTTTTTTCCAAATGCCTACTTAGTGAAATGAGATCCACAGGAAAACCAGCTCAGTGGAACTGTATAAATGGCATAGGCCACTCCAAGGAAAATACAGCAAATCTGCCTAATTTTTTTTTTTTTTGAATGACGGATACTCAGAACTTAATCCAAACATACTGAATAATTTCCACTGACTTCAATTAACTCTGGATCTATCCTCTGGCTTGGTAAGCTTTGTCTAAGCCATTAACCATGGCATTAATGTCAAAAGAAATTCTCCAGCTTCCTTTACACAAAAATGACCTTGATAGGCCAAGTAAGTATTATAGTAAATGTTGATCCTGAACTTCAGATACAGACAACTTCTTCTGAAATTTAAGACTACTTTTCTAATTTTTTTCCCAATCACGTCTATTTTTCAGTTTTATAACAGCAGCACAATACCAACTGTGCTCATCGTTCTGTTCATCTGTTCCCCTGAATTTCTGGGCAGTGGTGGATCTGCAGACCATTTAAGATGACATCGTTGGTTCCACTGAAGGTACATGTGTTCTCTCCACTGTCCCATATTTACAACTAAGCAAATAATTAATAAGAAAATACTGATACTATTAAGTTAGATGCATCATAAATCTTCTGTAAACATCTTGCAATTTTACTCAAGTGAAACACTTAAAACTTATACAAAATTTTTTATGAATTAATAATTAACATCCTAATTAGTTGTAAGTGTGTCATGTGGGACATCAATTAGAAATTTTTTACAGTGAGAACAAACAATCACTGAAACAACCTCCCCAGGAACGTGGTGGAGTCCCCCATCACTGGAGGTTTTCAAGATGCAGCTGGTCAGGGGACTAGATAATCTCACCTAGGCTCCCTTTCCCACGAAAGGCTGGACCAGATGATCTTTTGAGGTCCCTTCCAACTTGGGCTGTTCTATGATTCTATCAGACACATGGATATTATTTCAGTTCTCAGTTTGGAAGAGGTTAACTTTTCTAGGCAATTTTCCAGTAGGAAGCATCAGGAACGCATTTTGAAAAGGGGCTCACTGGTAGTTCATTAAGTTCAGTTAACCACAACACCCTGTCAGCAAATTAATTTATAAGACAAACTGCAGAAAGTAAGCATACATGGGAAAACTGAAATGATACATATTCAGGTTTTGTCTGAATACACAAAACCATCATTTTAGTAATGATTCAGATACATAAGTAATCCTGTTTGGAGAAAGCCCTTATTGATTTCCTGCAGTTGATTCATAAATCTGTTGCTAGACTATTTATCAAACGGAATCATGAAAAATTCTATCTGGCAGTTGCTCATATTTCTTCATACATGTTGCAAGTCTATATTCTTACTCTTCCCTTGCTATCTTTTTTCCCAGTAAAATAACCTTCAGGTCTTCAAATTTTTTCCTTTCTTGAGAGGTCCTCTGTTTTGGATCAGGGGTTTTGCTTTCAGAACAACCTTAACTTCAACTTTCATAAATGTATTATAACCATGAGATCATTACAGAACTAAGTATTTACCAGCTCTGAAGGTAATGAGTGTATTTCTATGTACTTCCAGTATCTACTGAAAAAAGCTATTGCTGAGTGGACAGAAGCATTAACTTAATCAACAATACACAGTCTCTCCCCACTCCAAAATAAACATGTTTTTTTATGTTGCTTACTGAGCTTGAAAACTTGAAAGCTAAGTGCTTCCTCTTGGACAGGCTGAGTGTCTGAAATAACTGCTTTTAACAGCCTCAGAGCATCATTAAACCTTTAACACGTTTTAGAAGTATTTGATCTCCATGCCCCTTACTTTAAAAGTTACTTAGAATTGGTAAATCGAACATTGCTAAGTAAAACAATGTCTTGTCATTTACTTGTGCTTACTATTAAGTACTTTAATTAAGACTTTTGGAAATAAGTTAGCAAATTAATTAATTTACAACTGCAATAAAATTCAGTAAGAAACCCATTAAATATCATTAATAAGTCGATACGTTACTTAGGAAATGAACTCTATTTTTATTACTAGAAATTACTATCAACTATAAAATGCCACTGTACCAATTACTTTACTTGTAGAAGGAACAAATTCTTAACTGTCATTAAATTAATATATTGCTTCTCTGCAATTTATATTTTTTTTTCTTTGGATACCGCACTTATTTACATTGTAAGTTGTAAGAAAGAAAATTAGACAATCAATAGTTTAGGTCTTACATACTGACAAACACAATCTGTGTCACATTTAAGACAGTAATTGAAAGTCAATTGGCTGTAGGATGATGGGCAATGCTACCCGTTAACCGTCCTGATCCAAAACCTATAGAGGTCCCAGCAGCTTTTGTATTGACTGTAGGGGCTTTCTTACTGGAATCTAATCCTACCATTCAGGAAAACTTTCTGTAAAAAAAAAAAAAGGCACCTAGTACATTTCAAGTGCTAACAAGCCCTTAAAGAATTAAAGCCAGGGAATGATGTGCATGAGAATAACAGTGCTGATGAAATACAGCAATGATAAAAGATAAACCAAACACAGTTTTGGCCAATCCCAAGCCTTTGAGAGAACAATGAGGAGAATAGAAAAACCCAGCAACACAAAATAAAAAAAAAAACATCCCCAACCAAAACAACAAAACAAACACACACACAAAACCACCAAAAAAACAAAACCAAATTAAACTCCTCAATCTGTAAGGGCTTCCCTTTTTTTTTTAACAAGTTAACCCAATCAAGACTGATTATATGATAGGAATTGGGAAATCTGAAGATATTCAAGTGACAAATCACTTTGATTTTCTAATCTGCTGCACTGCTGAATGAAGAAAGGAAAATGTGGCGCGCAGTTAAGACATTGCAATGATAGAGTTATGTTTCCACTCAATAATTTTTAGTTAAATGGGATATGAATCTAGAATTTTTAAATTCAGAATTTAAAAAAAATCAGAATTTTTCTTTATTTTATTTTCCTGTTCAATCCCAAATAGGTTCTTATTTTTTCAGTTCAAATGCAATAAAAATCCCACCTTTTCCATGATTAAGCAACTCAAAAACATGGAATTCCCAATGCTCAAAAGCAAATCCCATCCTCAAATTTCTACCTTCTTCAAGCCCCTGTTGGCATCTAATTTAGATCCAAACCTGTATCCACCTATGGAACTGGTAGCCTAATTTCCTAAGATTGTCTCTGTGTGTTAATTTGTTTTTAAATGGTGTATACGGTCTTCAAAAGGCTTAGAAAATTAGGCTGAAGGCTTGTTACTGTTTCTCAGATGTTTCTTTCCCAAATTCACCCACGTTTTAGGTGCTTCAGTGACATTAAGGTATCCAACTAGCTAAGCTGCCCAAAGACTTCTAAAAGCTGCAGAAAAATTAGTTTTAGATTAATCTTTTGTTATTGCTTTCCCTATTTCCTCCAAGCCTAAGGTGCCACCCTTGTCTGATCATCACCAACTTCTTTCTTGTAAAAGGACACATCTTCAGCTGTGTGCAAAAGGCTTACCGGTTTCAACCAACTGAAAAAAGAACAAGTGTTTTTATTCCCTGGTGGTATTATTCATACACCGCGTCCTGTAAGCAGAGCTGGGGAGTAGCCAATTGCTACAAATCTGTAGACAAAATGGGAGATTTGTTCCTTCTTTTGCTCACAATATATCCTAATAGCCTCAGCAGCTGACATCTGTCATCTGCAGAACAATGCCCAGTAGTGGTATGAGCTTGCTCAGCCAACATTATCCTTTCACTCAGCTGACTGTCCATCACCTATGTCTCTCCTTCAAGTGCTCTCAAGGGAAGAATTCATGAGAGCTGAATATCTCCTGTAGTCTGTCATAAAATTTGTTGCAATGAATTCCCAAAGCACTGTGGATTTGAATGACTTGTGTCCCATTCACTTTTTTGTCTTGGGGAGTTGAAATACTTTCTTTTCAGCCTTAGAGAGATATCAAGATGCATTCTGTACATCAGCAGCAGAACAGGCGCATTCTATCTGAACATGCCCTGCACAATGTCAGGCTGTTCCTTGTTGGAGATTAGAGATCACCTTTATATACGGACAGTGCAAGAAACTCCTTAGTACAACTGGTCTTTGTGGAGAGCAATGTAAATAACCAAAATATTTAATATATATTCTCCAGCAGATTTCCCTGTCCCAGACAGGTTGAAAAGAAGAACATGCAGCTGAACTCAGCAGTACTCCAAATAAATAAAATGGACAAAAGGTAATGCGTTAAGTGCTATAAGTAATAATATTCTTCACTGACATCCCACCTAAAGATTTCAGTATGATTCACAAGCTCCATAAAGCTGGTAGAACTAAAATGCAGCTGCTTCTGGCATGAAGCACTAAATTTACACACTTGGATTGATAACAGAGCTTGTATTTTAAAAAGTAACCCCCATTAAGGTTGCCTATTATTAAAATTCCATGCACTACATTGAGCTATTAGGGGTTACTCAACAATAACTGTTTTGGAAGACTGCCTAAGAAAGGCATACTTTATCGGAATCAAGTTTTCCACAGTTGTTTAAAAAAACAACCCTGAAATTTGTTACCAGGAACATCAAAAAGACGGCTTGCAAGCTATCTGTCTAGGAAACACTCATCTGTTCTACTTTCTGCTGCAGAAAGTGAAGTCGTCAGGATAGTCATCTGGCAAGCTAGGGTGAATACGGCTTTGGTTCTCCCAAAATGAAATTTTCCTAGAAATTCTTTCCGAAGGAAAAAAAAACCCAACCCAACAAAACACTTGTTTCCTTCAAGAAATTAAAAACTTCTAAGGCAACATTAAAAAAAATAATTAAAGTTATTTACTTGATAAGAAGCTGTCATTCTGTGAAGGTTCTATAACAGCCAGAAATCATGCTCCTCTCCAAAAAGGCGTCTAAAGACTATGAGCTAGAAGCAATAAAATACTCTATGTTACCTGTACTGCAGTTCTTCATTGCAAAGGAATCCACAGCTGCTATGCTCTTGTTCCCATTAGCAACATACTCCAGTGAGATCCGAAATGGTTTCTCTAGATGTCCAAGTCTCCTTTGAAGCAACACCCATCTGGTCTCATCATACAGCGAGAGAAAAGAAAAAAGAAGAGCGGTAAGAAAGCCTACTTTACAAGGACCAAATCCCCCAAAGTGGCAGCTCCGCATATGGCTAGTCATACTGTGCCTCCTACCCCAGCCCTCAGTCCCCTGAGGGGCCTTTCCCTCCCATAGATTTTGCAAATGCAAGCTTCTAAGCACCAAGATTTCCACCCAGCTAAGATGTGGAAAACTCAGCTAAATAATAGCTTATCGCTTTCTTCTGTCACACTTCTGTGCTCCCGAATTTCTCACAGATGTCTGCCTGCTGTTTAAAAGAAGCCTAACTTTCTTTGCAAAGCAAGCTGTGAAATCTGTAGCTCACATGCACACCCCCTCTAAATATCAGTCCTCCTGCTTGTCACCGGCAAAGTCTCTTAGTCACTCAGGCAATAAGGCAGTCTCCAGGGCTTGCACAATAGCTCTAATTCCCAGCACTGCATCGCTGGTTCAGGTCACACATTTTGCTTCTAATGTAGCTGGCTGCAACGTCTACACATGCATGAAGCACTGCAGCTAAAACATGCCATTTCTCCTCTTTGCGCTTCCTCTCCCCCACCTCCCAAACAAAGTCCCACAAAGTAAATCAAGGAGCTAAGGAACTGTATTAGAAGCCCTGGAGAGTAACATCCACACTCCAGGAGCGTTTCAACTTAGTCTGCTTGCTGCTAAAAGTAAATGAGAACAAAAAGTCTGTAAGAGCTTAATTTATTCTCTCAGATGCTAGAAGACATCAAGGCCTGGCTGTCTTTAATGTCCACCTTCTCCCCTCTGATCAGCGGGATCTGCCGCTCCACCTGAAACACCTTGCCAGGCTGCACAAGAACTACTCCTAGACCCTCAGCTCTTATACACCACTCTCTGATTTAACTTTCAAATGTTCTGTCCAGCAAGACATGTCTAAAGGTAGACAGTAAAAATGTAAGTATCTTGTCTTTTCCCTGATATTCTGGAATTCTGATCTGCAAGGAAAACTTTAAGGAATAAAATACTTGTATGATACCATGCTCTGGCCCATTTCACCTTTCATCCTTGGGCAGAGGCTGCCAGTAAAACCACTTGTTGACACCATTTGTGAAGGGCTGCTTCCCAAGAGGCATGTATTACTTTGGCAACAATACAGAGCCCATTACCCATTTCACCCCAGTTTATTCAGTGCCTGCTCGCTAACCATAAACATGATCACAGACTGTCAAGATCAGAGAGCCTGTCAAGCCACTCAGTCACCAGTAATCCACTTTTTCACATTTCTTTTCCGTTACAGGAAAAAAATGCAGCACCAATGAAAAAAGACCTCTTTGTAGCGTACTGTAACTGGTCAGCTGGAGCCAAACAAGACAACAGGGGTGTAATAACATCTATTAGGAAATGCTCTTTACAGCTCCAGCTGCAATTTTTAAAAGATGAGAACAAAAACTTACCATGTTTCCTTAAGTTCCTTTCAAACATCAATATTAAGCATTTTTGAGGAAGACTGTAACTATTTCTAGTTGACATAATGGATCAGAGGCAATACATTCTTCATTGCTCTTACAAAAATGTTACCTCATCATAGAATGGTTTAGGTTAGAAGGGACCTTAAAGATCACCCAGTTCCAACCCCCCTGCCATGGGCAGGGACACCTCTCAGTAGACCAGGTTGCCCAAAGCCCCATCCAACCTGGCCTTGAACACTTCCAGGGATGGGACATCCACAACTTCTCTGGGTAACCTGTTCCAGTGTCTCACCACCCTCAGAGTAAAGAACTTTTTCCGTACAGCTAATCTAAATCTACCCTCTTGCAATTTAAAGCCATTACCCCTCGTGCTATCACTACACGCCCTTGTAAAAAGTCCCTCTCCAGCTTTCTTGTAGGCCTCTTTCAGATAGTGGAAGGCCATTAAAGGTCTCCCTGGAGTTTTCTCCTCTCCAGGCTGAAGAACCCCAACTCTCTCAGTCTGTCTTCAAAGGAAAGGCGCTCCACACCTCTGATCATCTTTGTGGTCCTCCTCTGGATCTGCTCCAACAGGTCTGCGTCCTTCTTGTGCTGAGGACTCCAGAGCTGGACGCTCCAGCTGGGTCCTCCAGGTGGGGTCTCACGAGAGCAGAGTAGAGGGGCAGAAGTACTTCCCTCAACCTGCTGGCCATGCTTCTTGTGATGCAGCCCAGGATACGGTTGGCCTTCTGGGCTGCAAGCACACTTCGCCAGCTCATGTTGAGCTTCTCATCCACCAACACCCTCAAGTCCTTCCCCTCAGGGCTGCTCTCAATCCATTCTCCACCCAGCCTGCATTTCTGCTTGGGATTGCCCCATGCAGGACCTTGCACTTGACCTTGTTGAACTTCACGAGGCTTGCACAGGCCCACCTCTCAAGCCTGTCAAGGTCCCCTTCCCTCCAGCATGTTGACTGCGCCACACAGCTTAGTGTTGTCAGCAAACTTGCTGAGGGTGCACTCAATCCTACTGTCCATGTCATCAACAAAGATGTTGAACATCACTGGTCCCAGTACCGACCCCTGAGGAACACCATTCATAACTGGTCTCCACTTGGACATCAAGCTGTTGACTGCAACTCTTTGACTGTGACCATCAAGCCAATTCCTTATTCACCAAGTTGTCCATCCATCAAATCCATCTTTCTCCAATTCAGAGACCAGGATGTCGTGTGGGACAGTGTCAAATGCTTTGCATAAGTCCAGGTAGATGACATTGGCTGCTTTTCCCTTATCCATCAATGCTGTAACCCTGTCATAGAAGGCCACCAAATTTGTCAGGCATTACTTGTCCTTGGTGAAGCCACATTGGCCATCATCAATCACCTGCTTATTTTCCATGTGCCTTAGCAGAGTTTCCCAGAGGATCTGTTCCATGATCTTGCCGGGCACAGAGGTGAGACTGATCAGCCTGTAATTTCCCGGGTATTCCTTTTTTCCCTTTTTGAAAATGGGGGTTACTTTTCCCCTTTTACAGTCAGTGGGAATTTCACCAGACTGTCATGACTGTTCAAATACAATGGAAAGCAGCTCAGCAACTTCATCCGCCAGTTCCCTGGTAGATCAAGTACCCCCATCCCTGCCTGGTGTATGGGTTTGTGCTTGTACACGGATTGTGCACAAGAACACATTTTTCTTGGGGAAGGGAACCTGCTGCAACAGATGTTCTGAACAAAAGAAACTACACAGTTTATCTGGCACCCATAACAAGAACCTCCTTCTCCAGAAGTATGCCAGAATTTGGATGTTATCAAGTTAAGACACAGTTCTGAAATATAACAACATACATGTATAACATTTGCACCGACCAGCCATCACTTGTGCTTGCTACAAGGATGGATCAATCCCAAATTGCAGACCCTATACTGCTACCAGCTAAGAGACTTTTCTTTGCTCCAAAGGCAGACACACTGTTTATCTCATCAGGGACACAACGGTGTCATTATGCTCCGCTGAACTGGACAAAATTCCTAGCAGGCAAGGAAGCTGCCAACAGGTACCTTAAGTACCTACAGAAAAGTCCTAAGCAAGGGCTGCCTAAAGACCCTGCCGAAAGCTAATGCACTTCAGCTTGCAACTCAGAAATGCAAATGCTGCTTTTTAATGATTTACTAGGTTTCTTCCTCCCCCCTCTTCCAGCAAGAGGAGTGAAACGAGACTGCTAAGCTTCATTTTTTTGTTTACAGTTATTTTCATTTCCAGATCTCATCTTCCCACTGCTGTGCTTGAGAAGGGGATGTTGGCATCCTCGCTCCTTTTCTGTCCCCCTCCACCAAATAGATAAATCTGCTTTTACTGAAATTAAATAAAGCATTGAGAATATTTTAAATGCCTAGCTTTTGCGTGCGTTATTTCTTTCGATGTTATCTCAAGATATACATATTATAGGGATTAGAGCATACGAATTTCCCTACAAACAGAGTAAAAAAACACCCTAGATTTAATTTTGGTTATGAAATACAGAAGTATCTGTATGTCATGAAAATCGTTCTCCTCAGCTTCAGAAGACTGATGGATTTTAATTCCAAGTACGCAGTGGCTCTCAACAATGATTTCCATTTCTGTGCTACTGCTAACCCTCTGGATAAATGTGCCAGGAGTTTTAGGAATTGCTTTTCTGAGTTACTGGTGCAATAATTTTAGTTTGAAATTCTCAGGTCTCTCATAGTTTACCACAGAAACTTTATTAACTCCCAGAGCTGTTGCCAAGCAGGTATTTTATATCACTGCAATGCAAGACTTGAAAAGGCAGACTCACTCAAGTCCAGATTCATTACAAAATATATTCATATTTTGTGGTACAAATTCCTACAATAGGTTTTCTGAGATTTAAAGATTCATGTGAAAAGAAATCCCAAGTATCAGCCTCTTTCTTCAGAAATGCAAAAATAAATGAGCTAAAGATGACACTGGTGGATTTATCAAGGACACTAAAAATAGCTACTGGGTCACTAGAGACACCCATGGGCAAATTCCAATGAGAGTTGATTCTGCCATCATTTCATGGCAGAATAGGGACTCTGATCTCCAGACCTTTCCATACCCTGTACAGCACCACCTGTAAGAAGGTAGATTTGGAATAGATATTAGGAAGACATTTTTCACTCTGAGGGTGGTGAGACACTGGCACAAGTTGCCCGGGGAAGTTGTGGAGGCCCCATCCCTGGAGGTGTTCAAGGCTGGATGGGGCTTTGAGCAACCTGGTCTAGTGGGAGGTGTCCCTGCCTATGGCAGGGGAGTTGGAACTAGATGATCTTTAAGGTCCCTTCCAACCCAAACCATTCTATGATTTAACAGACCCATAATCATTTGCAGATCCTGTACTACAGGCTGCCTGGCAGCAGCAAGATCTGCTTCAGCATAACTGATGTGCATTAGATGTTAATTCGTAGTAGCTTTATTAAATTTCTATTAGTGGCCTATATGTTACGAATCTAATTTTAGAAAGCATTTTAGCAAGGTAACAGAAAAGCTACTTCAGTCATCTTTTGAGATAGATGGGGAAATACCATGTGTGGAACCTCTTCATACTGGAATCATGCTTAACCAACCTGATAACTTTCTATGCTGAGATGATCAGCTTGGTGCATGAGGGGAGCAGTGGATGTTGCTTATCTTGACTTTAGCAAGGTTTTCAATGCTGTCTCCCATCCCATCCTCACTGACAAACTGATGGAAGTACAGACTACATAAGTGGACAGTTAGGTGGGCGGAAAACTGGCTGAATTGTCAAGCTTAGAGGGTTATCATCAGTGGTACAAAGTTCAGCTGGAGGCCAGTCACCAGTGGTATACCTCTGGGCCAATAGTGGGGCCAACAATGTTTTCTGTCTACATTAATGACCTGATAATGGGACAGGCTGCATCATCAACAAGCTTCCAGCCCAACTGGGAGGAGTGGTTGACACACAGGGTGGTTGGGCTGCCACTGAGAGGAGCCTTGAAAGGCTGGAAATTTGGGCCAACAGGAACCTCATGAAGTTCAACAAAGGGAAATGTAAAATGCTGCCTCAGGGGAGGAACAACCCCATGTACCAGCACAGGTCATAAAGCAGCTTTGCAGAAGACCACTTGTGAGTCATGGTGGACAAAATGTTGAACATAAGCTAGCGATGTTTCCTCAATGACAAGGAAGGCCGATAGCTTCCTGGGCTGCACTGAGAACAGCAGATCGAAGTGGTGATTCTTCCCCACTATTCAGCGCTGGGGAGACACATGTGGAGTGCTGGGTCCAGTGCAAGAAAGATATGGAATTACTGAAGTAAGTGCAGCAAACACCACAGAGATAATTAAGGGACTAGAGCATCCAACGTACAAGAAGAGGGTGAGAAAAATTGGTTTCTTCAGCCTGGAGAAGAGAAGGCTCAGAAAGGATCTTATCAATGTTTATATGTTATGGGAGGATGGAAAGAAGACAGAGTAAGACTGTGGTATCCAACGAAAGGACAACAGGCAAGCACAAGGCACATTTGCTTGGATTGAAAGACAAGAAATTCCATTTAAACACAAGAGAAAACTTGCTTCCTCTCAGGGGGACTGAACACTGTAACAAGTTGCCCAGAAATCTTATGGAATCTCAATCCTTTTGGAGGTATTCAAAACCTGACTGGATATGGCTCCGGGTAATCTGCTGTAGCTCACCCTGCATCGAGCAGGGAAGTTGGACTAGTCGAACTCAGAGGTTCCTTCCAACCTCATCCATTCCGTGATTCTGTGAAACTTAGGTCCCAAAAGCAAATTACAGCAGATAACAGATTACTCCTGTTTTCTTCTGCATAACCTCCAAGCAGTCTACAGAGCGATGAATCAGGCTGGTAAGCTGACAACTGCAAGGACAAAGGCATCAGTTACTGTGCACATAGCTATCATGTCTGCACAGCCTTCAAAATCAAAACCTATTTTTACCGCAACGTTGGCCATAATAACCATGATGATCTCTCTACACGGTGCCTCAAGCAATAAAAAAGACCACACTTTAACATCTTAATTTAATCCTTTATGCTGTAAAGCAACACACTATACTGTATTGTTCAGGCACTGCTCAGAGTCTTGATACAGCAGGCCGGATCCACCCAACAGGACCTTCACTGAAGTTACAGTAAGAAAAAAATTGGCTCAGACATCTAGAATCTGCAATATACACAGATTTAGATGGAAACTAGTAACACCGTGGTCTTCAGTGACAGAGTAGCTCAAAATCCTGGATCCAAATATTTTCAGACTTTAGAAAAGTTCAGACCTGGATATATTATCTAGACAGAATTTGTTGCTTAAAGAAAGCCTGGACAATACCCAGAATCTCTCTTACGAGGCTGTATTGCTCTTCTCCAAAACAGAAAATGCTGCTGACAGAACCTGAATAAAGTATGAGGGCTGAATTTTCAAACTACCTTCTGTATACTCATTCACACTCCTTTACATGAAGGTAAGCTAGAAACCACCTTGGGCCTCGCACAGCCCTGCAAGGGTTAGGTGTTAGATCCTGAACAAGCCAAAGTACTTCTGTGTAACCTAACCTAACCTTTCTTAAATATCCCATCCATGACTCAAGTTTGTCAGGTACAAGGTTAGGTTTTGCTCCCCCATTTCTATTTCACGTGTAGTTACCCAGCTGCAGAAGTCATAATCCAGTTTTCATGGAAACTTAATTTTCCAGATATATTTATATTTTAGACACTCTTCGGTTTTCATGCAGCATGTAGCTTCAGGAGGAATGCATTACTGATTAATTTGAATCAATACACTAATGCTTTAGATGCCATTTTGCATGCTCCTCTGGGTAATGCCAGCACTGATTAATTGCAAGTACAAGTCAGGATGCTCTCTTAGAGGCAGTGAATTTTTAAAAAAAAAAAAAAAAAAAAAAGGGGCCAGAACTCTCAAGTAAAATCTCAAACCAGAACACTTGACTTGCACCTTGCACCCTGCATTTGTCTGTCTTCATGGAAAAATGATTTTGAATCCAATTAACATACACATACTCACTGGTGCTCTTTTATCCAGCTAAAGAGGGGTTTCAAAATGCTTGATTCCAGCAAGCTTTGGGACTTCGGTCTTGACATCCCATGTATAGCCATCTTTGTGACCATTCCCCAGACATCCGTCTACATCTGGAAGGTAGAATTAACTTCCGTGCCATCAGCCAGCCTGACCCCTGTGTTGCCACCTATGCCTTCAGTACAGCACATTGTCTGTTTGCACCAGCCCTTAGGCATAAGTTTCACCCAGAACACTATTCCAGCCTGGCTCTGATCAAGCCACTGCTTTCTCACATGTAGAGGCCAATTTGAAAGCAAGTCTTCAACATATGAGAAAGAATATAGAAACAATTAGCAAAAACCAAAGAATCAACCCTTAAATTGTCTTGCCTTATATATAGTAAATGAGGGCTAAATGCACCTGAACTGTGGTGTAGGAAATGAAGAGCTGCATGGCTCCTCCTGGGTTACAATTCAGCACGTGCACTCCCAGCAGCTATTAATAGGAGGCCGAGGGAAGACAAGAACTTTGAACTATCTCGACTCCTTAAGAAAAAGGAACTTTGAATTCAAGCTGTGTTTTGCTCTCTCATCTCCACTCGCCACAGAAAAAAAAAGTGGAATTTAACAGACTCCTTATACCTAAGATGAGTTACAGTGTGATTTTATTTCTCCAGGTCCAGACTCTCATCTAAAATACTCCTATTGTTACCTACAGTTATGGTATGCCTGGGAGGAAAATGCAATGTATCTCAGCAAGGACTTAGTTTTATCTCTTTGGTAAAAGGTTCAGCGAACTTTCGGGAATTAGAAAATTAAATGGCAATAATAGCAGCTGCATCAGAGTATTTCACATTAAAATCCACCTGTGGCACGATGAAGGTAGTAAAAAAAATAGAAGCTGATTTTTGAGAATGAAATCTTGATAAGTGCAGAATTAAAAATTATCAGTAGGTGTCCAAAAGAGAATTTTTTCCCTTCACTGGATGAATTGGTGGAAGAACATAACTTTCTCCATCCTGCATGCCATTGCATAATTATACAAGAGTTTATAACAGGTTTTAATCTTGCCTCTATACTGCTCCAGACCTTCTTTTCCTTCAGCAATTAATGGGCACTGCACAAAGGAAGAACCAGAATAGATCTTTTCAGGCTGCAGTAAATAGAAAATTAAAAAAAAAAATGTTTTCAAGAAGATGCCAATACAATTCTAAGAGATAGAAGGAGAAAAAAATAAAGTGACCCATAGGACTCTGTCTAAACTCTTTTCTCATTAGTTCAAACAAAACAATACACTGTCTTGTAATTACTTTTAATTATCAACTTTAAATTAATTTCAGTTTACTGGTCTTAAAATTACTTAGAAGACATCAGGGCCTGAATTCGATGCATGATGATACAGGCTTGAAAAGGACCTACTTTCTAAAATGGCAACAAATAAAGTTACTGTATATTAATACAAGAGATTATTTAGCATTAAAGGAGATAATTCTTGATGTGCAAAGCAGAAAGTTTGCAATGCCAACTCTTCTGCTCATGGATCATTCTACTTAATAAGAGAAAGAAAACTGGTATACATTTTCCTCTATCGATTTAATGCTAGTTGTCTTTCTACCCTTTTCTAGGGCCTTTTGCATAAGCAAGATGTAAACTGTATTTAACCTACAACTAGCAGTAAGACCTTTATTAGTGTCATTGGATTAGACCTTTAACATCCCTGTGACTGGTTCCAAGAATGCTTACCCACCCTTCCCACAAAATGCCTTTAGAAGATGGCTTCACAAAAGTTTTGCCACAAAAAAGATTAAATAATTGCAATGATTTTATTTCCTTTAACTCTTTTAATGCTTTTAAGATAAAATTAATAATACACACCCCCCCCAAAGAAAATGCTCTGTAATTCTGCTAGGTTTGAGCAATGAGTCAGACAGTGTGTAATCACCTTGCCTACAACAGGAGACCACCAAGATTTTGCAATGGTATCACCTCACGTGTACTAGGAAGGAAGCTAACTCTACCCTCCTTTTAGGATTGCAACGCTGGGCTCTTTCGTACAGCTAATCTACTGAGAACTGTACAACTGGGGAGATACTGCAATATGGCAGAAATTGCTTTAGGTTTCAGTGAGACACAACTAGCCCATAAAGGATATTTTTATGTTATACTTATTCTTGGATAACAGTGAAAATTTGCAATTAAGTCACTAGAGTTTCATTAGCAGTAGAATCTCCTACATTTAGAGCATGCTACAAGACCACAACACAACTACTCTACATGGGAAAATTTATTAAAATAGCAAAAGATAAAACCTACAGAAAAATATATTTTCCTGTTAACTTTGATAGAGTTAAAAATACTATTTCTTTTGCATCTCTTTCCCGAGTGTCTCTTAGAAAAATCACTGTTAGAAAGACTTTGCTTTACTAACCTGGTGAAACTAAATACCCTGCTCTGAAAATTTGAAGCCTTATATTTGAAAGCTGTAAAAAATTGAATCAGGTAAGTAACTGAAGAACTGCAGCCTCACAATTAAATCTAATTCTTGTGATTACAAATGAGACTCTTTTGAAGGAATTTAATACAGACAGAGGCCCTGGAAGAAAGAGCACTGGAACTGCAGAGGGATTCAAAGACAGACAATGAAATTATGCTGTATGGTGGTGGGCAAACGTCTTTCCAACAGAGTAATCTGGTACCTTTGTACTGGAATGTAACCCACTAAATGACAGGGTTATTATTAGTTCAGTTTTCCTTTTTAAAATGGCTGGGGAAAGTGTAATCTGGATACTTATAGGATGATTTTTGTTACAGACCATTCTGAAATGTAAACTTAATGCTACAGGCATGCTAAGAAACTCATCTACTCAAATGCTCCATTGGCCAAGTGCGGCTGAGACACAAGAAAGTGCTGTTTTTTTAAATGACAGAACAAATTATTTTAATTAGCCACTTCATCACATCCAATAAACAGTTCCGAGTTTTTCGTGGGAGCTCCCCACTGACATAACATGACTAATCACTCCAGTAGGAGGCTACTGGAATTGCAAATACAGTAGAGCTAAACAACTTGCCCAGAGGAATATGTTCATCTGGCACTGAACTGTCCTTTCTGTTCTGCAGTTAAACCATGCAAGGTGGAACGTTCTTCCACCTCTTGAGAAGTAGACAGTTGGAGGTACTCCTGGGATGCTACAATTACGAATTAAATCTGAGACATAGCATCAAAACTGATGTGAAAAGAACAACCGCTCAGCATACTTTTCTGATGCACAATGGCTCTTTAGTGTCACCTCCTCTTGTAGTCCTCTCCCTATTTGCATATGAGCTTGATTACACTTTCTTTAATGAAGCTAACACTGCCAAAAAATGAGATTTCACTGTATGAAACCAAATTGCAATAACTGCTGGCAGCATGTAAACCACGGCGACCCCAGGAACACTTAGCATTCATACAAACCATTACATCTTTAGATGCTTATACAGACTCTCACAGCTCCTTTGCAAAGAAATCAAACACCTCATTTTTCAGGTGGGTGAAAAGGAGGCACAGGAAGGTTATATGACTCATTTAGTCAATAACTAGATCGCAGAAATAGGATCAGAGATAAAAATTTCTGATTCTTATTCCTATGTCCTAATCCACTGCATCATGCTGCTTCTGATGAGGGTAATTAAATTTCATGCTTCAGGGAGTAACTTAATTGTCTTTGAGGATCAGAAGGAAGTTCTATCCTTTCAACCCAACATACAGTACTGCTTAGGTGTGCCAAAGAATAGTTTTAATTTTTTATTTAAATATTGAAAGTAAAAAAAAAATCCAATCTTAATTACAGTCAAGTACAGTCAAGGATTCAGAAAGACAGGATGTCTTTTCAAAGAGAAGAGTAGTGGCAACGTATTGTGAAATAACTGAGTTCTCAATAGCTGTGTCTGAGAGACCAATTAAACTGGCATTTTTACCTGAGCACTCAGCAATGGCTTTTCAGGACGCAGCTAAAGGGAAGTATGAATATTGTGCCTGCTCACCATCTAAATGGTGGAATAAAAGCCATGAAAGATTCTAGGTTCAAAGGCTGAAAGAGTGAATGAGAGGAAACATTTTACTTAAAAGAACAACTGTGCTTAACTCTGTATCCTTTAGCAATATGTTGCAATTATACAGCAGCTTTAATAACCTAGACTTCAAAATAAGGTATCAATATATCCAAAGAAAGATTAAGGACTAGATAAAGGACTGTTTGGGTCATAAGGTTCATCAGGATTTATAGAACATCTACTCCAGGCGTTCCTGCCTGCTACAAGACAGTCCCTAACCTCCTGTAAGAGGCTCCTAAACCCATTCATCAGGTCAAACCCCATAAAAAGCTGTCTGTTTAGAAAAAATATTCTGACTGGATTTCAGAGATTCCCAGAAATCAAAAAGGCTGGCAGATAATCCTTAGCAAATGCCACCTTTCCCATAACTTCAGCTATTCACAGTGTTTGGCTGTATATGATGTATGTATATGATTGCATCGGGCATAGGGTGTGCCATATGCAGTGCAAAATAGGTAAATAAAACATGGTGCAAAATAAATAGAAGTGGAATGTCTCCCATAAAACTGTACAATACAGAAGATGTCTTATACATAAGGAACGTGAGGGGTAGCATGAAAGCAAATTGCAGGGGTGAAGACAAAAGATGCATTTCCTGATTAACAACTTCCTCTTCCAATTTAATTTGCTTCCTTCAAACAGACTTTTGAAGAAAATGACTCATTAGGAAGGATCTGAATGGGGAAAGATGAGGCTTGGAATGCAGGAAGGTTGTGCCCATTATTGCTTAAGTGGCAGATATTATAAGAGTTACCCTGTTGGGGACAGGGGCCTTTGATTTGTAGGACTCAACTTTGAATGGAGAAAGATCTTAACAAAAAAGAGTGACTAAAACAATCACCTGGTCTGTGTACTCAAAGAAATGGAACTTGGGAGGCCCACATCTACTCCTCAGAGCAAAGGGCACATCAGAAGTCAGACAGACTGTACCATTTAACGACTGAAACATCAACTTTAAAGAAAGAGAAACACCATGAAAGTGAGGTTTGCACAGCTTTCAACATAGCAACAGTCACAGCAATGTTATCATTGTTGGTAACAATGCCCTCGCTATCTTACCACATTTGGAATATATATGAGAATAACCTTTGTTGTGTGGGTCCAAATAGAAGAAATGCTGCCTACAGTTAAGTCTAACTTTTGCCACCCATGTTGAGCCTGTTTCTGTCCCACTGATCTAATCTCCCCCATTTATATTTCTGAGAAAGAGAACTGTAGCAGGCCATGCTGAACATCCAGAAGGGAAGACACGAGTAGCCGACCACATCTGCCACTGCCTGGAAATACGAGTTTAAGCCACTGTCTAGGAGCTCAACTCCCCAGAAATTGGGAGTGCCGAGGTATTTTATTTAGCTCAGCATACATTTGCCTGTTAGTCTCAACATTTGGCATACACGCTTCCTTTGAGCATAAATAAGAAAAGCCTTGACAAGGAACATGCATAGAAAACAGACTGCACAAGATGTTCTAGCATAATTTATTGGCTCCTCACAGGCAAATAAAAAGGTACCTAAACCAAGAAGCTCATTTCCTTGGGTTAATATTGCCAATGAAATTGAAGGTGTTTTTGAACAATGACTTTAAAATAGCATGAAAACCTGATGACTGTCTTTAATGTTTGCTGACAAAGAAAATACCTAGGCCTTTTCACGCTTTCCCAAAACACAGTAGTCCCGCCAATGCTGTTTGTCTCAGTAGCACATCACATTGTTTTTCAAATTCAACTAGTCTTTTTTTTTTTTTTTAATGACATCAGTAATTGCAATTCAATAACGTATGCTGGGTTAGCTCTTGCCTTTAGATACAATTCTGGGAAGGAGACCATGCACTGCAGCATCCTGGAAAGCTCAGAAACATGAGCTTGGTCTCCAAGAGCAAGTCTCACTCGCAAGGTCACTCAGATTAGGCAAAGACCGGAAAGAAAACCATTCCACGATTCCTTCTCGCAAGGCAGAAATGGGGCAAAAGGTCCCTGCTATGATATTCCAGTGTGACTTTAGAAACATTGTGATGTTTCTGTGAACTTAGGTATAAAAGGTATACTTGGTGCCTGAGGATATTATAAGGCTTGATTAAGTTAACAATACTTAGCTCAGTGAAAATGGTCAAATTAATCCAGGTACCATTCCTAAGGTCTGACTTAAACCCTATTTTGAATATATAAATCAAACTGAACAACGATGAGTTTTGCTATATGAACCTGCAACAACCTTGGAGCACTTCAGACAGCAAAGGCTGCAGGTATGCAAAGTACCTGTACATGCTGTCAGCTCACCTACAGGCAGTATAAACTGGGTAGCAACACCAAGACTGCATTTCCTGACATTAGTCATCGGTTTCACGTCACGTCAAGAGAATTTTTCAATGTACTGTTTTCTAGGACCGTTGCCTTGCTGTTCCTCCTCTCCTGAACAGAATACAACCATAATCTAAGTGCTGCAGACCGACGGGAAAGACACAGTAAAATTTCCAGCCCTTTCTTTTCTCCCTCACTGCTTTCCCACATGGGCTGCCTGAGTACTTGCTTCAGAGCAGGATTTTGCCTTTTTCATCAAAATTTAGATTTATTGACTCTCAAAGTCTCACAATGACCTCTAATTTTCCCTAACAAACATAACCACAAAGCTCTCAGGCTCCATATCTGCCAAGAACAATCAATACTGTTGAATAAAAAGCAGCCTGTGGACCACAGCAGCCCTTGCCTCTGACTAGCTCAAAGGTTTTATGCAGTTTCAGCTTGTTCTTGGGTGAACCAGCTCCTGGGTAATTAAGAGTTCAGATGCTCCTGCACAACCCTTTTTGCATGGGTAAACTGCCTCAGGATATACTGAACTCTACTCAGAAGGAGGTTAAAGCTGCCCAAGTCTGTAGGATATGCTGAGCTGAGCAATGGGCTGGAAGCAAGACGCCATTACGCTAAAGTTCTATCAGAGCAGACAAGTGACGTTTTCATCAGTAACTCCATTTCTGCCTCAGCCTTACCAAATACATCCATATTAGCCACTGCCGGTCGCATCCCAGCTTTGCCATTAGCCCACACTAGGATGACTTTCTGCTGATTAAATACATTCACCTGATATGATGATGAACTCTCCTTTTCTGGACAGTAATTCAGAAATAGGCTGAACACAAGGATAAGGAAAAACAACAGGTAAAGGAAGGTATATTGAGACAGGCTATGGGTATACTTGAGCTTTTGCTGGCTGCCTGAAATTTTCAGGCTTTAATAAGGATTGCAACAGCAATTTAGTCCCAAAGCAAGAGAGAAATGGAGGGCTGCAGAGCAACCACTGGCCTGAGGCCTTGATGAATTAGTGTGGACCCCTCCCAGTGCTCTGCTCATTTACTGCACAATTCCCAAAGGCTCTTCTCTGTGTGCGCTAATTTAAAAATCAGCACAGAACGTAAAAATAATGACCTTTTGGCCCAGTAATATTTTACATTCACTTGTAGTTTAAGTCATTGAGAATAACAGAGAATTAGGATGTCTGGTCTTGTAGGGAAAGTGAATTTAGTCCAAAGAGCTTTATGGCCTAAAAGCAGCCTTCTCCTCACCCCCTCCCTTTTCCTTCTCCTTTTAAAAACTGAGACAACGCACTAAAAGCCATAGCAAATTCTCTTCATTAGTTCTATCTAGCAAGTGGCTGCATTTGAGATTCACATCTACAGAAAATGCCCAGAACATGCCACAGATCCATCAACGTTTTCGAAGGTGAATGAATAAAGTACTTAGAGAGCAGAGCAGCTGTTTCAATTATAGCATTAGCAGCCCAAGCCCTAAGCGCTCAGTGCTCCTGGAAGCCCAAGGGTGGGTAGGGAACAGAGCCATCTTTATGGATTATAATTAAAAGACCAAGGCCAATTGCACATTCAGAGCAAACAGGCAGCAAATGCTTTGGTTGCAGTTGGTCATTTTCTGTTTCAGCCTTCCAGATTTTTGGTTTTGCTTTGCAAATGTGAACAATCTCCTTTCAGAGTATGCCAAGTACAAGCAACTCCAGCATTCTTATCCTGCTGTTTACATGTTTTGCAATTTCTATTTCATGAAAAAAAGATTTAGGCACCTTCTCCTCTCCCCTCCTACCTTCACAGGGACAAGGTCGTATCCTGAGGCGCTTAGTGGATGCAAAATGTTCATTTCCAAGCAGGTAATGTCCCATGTAAATCATCACTCCATTGCAACAAGAGAAATGGTGAATCTATGTATTACATTTCATGCCTGCTGATGCAAATCATGTAAATTCAAGAACTTGCCTTATAACCTTTTGTTAGTCAGACATCTAAGTTCTCAGACAGCAATGATTATACAGAAAATAATGGAATTGACTCAAAAACACACAGAGAGATTCCTCCCTTGAGGGAATTTCTGTTCAACCACACACAATCGAGTGGACAAACAAACCAAATTCAATTTTACTAAACTCTGGCTAAACAAAAAGTCGGTTTTATTCCCCTCACCATACTGATATACCAGCATAATATAGTTACTTCTGGAACAAGACTTTTCAGCGTTTTAACAGAGCGCTATAGCATAATGTAGTCCTCTGAGCCTGAACACGAGGTGCCAGGGAAAGGCACTCTAAGTCCTCAACATACCACTAAATGAAGCTTCATGATGTCCACTTGTTATGAAAGTGGGGAAGTAGAGATGCAACGCACAGGAGTCCACCACAAGACTCTGCTAAAGGCTCACAGAAATTGCAGCCTGATGTGAAAGCAGTGGATGTGGTAACCTGTCTGAGCAGCAATGCTCTTTCTAGGATGGATGGATGGGGCAGGCCCTCTTCTGCTAGAAGCCCTGAACTCTGTCTCCATAAACATCCCACTCTAGTTAACTCAGGAATTCTCCCAGCAGAAAAAAGATTTCTCAACCCTGCAGTCACATGAGGAGGAACAGCTTCCAGATACTTTGATAAGTAGTTGTTAGAGCAAAAGCTTAGATAATGACAATATGGACTGCAGCATCTGACATACAAGGAGAGGCTGAGAGGGGTGGGATTGTTTAGTCTGGAGAAGACAAGGCTCAGGTAGCATCTTATCAATAAGTACGAATACCCTGCTTTGGCTCTGCTTTGAGCAGCAGGGCTGGACTAGGTGATTTCCAGAGGTGCCCTTCAACCTCAACAATTCTGTGATCCTGGACAGGTAGAAGATGCTCCACTGGTTAAAGATTTCCAACTTCACTGCTGTTGTCTTTAACAAACTGTACTGAATTAGCGGTGCTCCCGGATCAATGGTACTGGAGGCTCAATAGTAGCCACAGCTTCAATTTTTCTGTTTCAGCTATAGACTCAGAGCTTCAGTTGAATGAACCTAACTTGCACTGAAACAGGATACATGAATACGAAAATGGATATTATTATCATCTTGAAGTAATCTGTGCTTTGCTCCTGTTGATGTAGGCCGTGAAAATGCAAAGAGCTAGAAGACCATCAAGAGCTATTAATGCAGCTTCTGTCAAATGTTTCAAACCTCACTCCCCTCTGAAATTAATTTCAGAGCAAAAGAACCATCTTCCTGTTAAATGTGCAAAAGTTAGTAAGTCTCAAGCAGCCTTTCCCTGGAGGGAAACCTTTCAGACCCTATTATACGTGCTGCTCTGTGCTTGGTTTACCTTGTACTTTGTTTTTCTTGCCACTATTCTCTACTAACAGAGGGGGAAGAAAGAAAGGAGAAAAGGTTATTTCTTCTTGTTACTTTGTGTTAGCAAAGGGCAACATCCAAAGCTCTGAAATGTATATAGGTTTTTGTAAACAGGGCACTAGAGAATATGGGCAGATCTTACCCAGGCCAGAAAGTTCATCTATTGGCAAGTGAGTCAAAGAGCAGGAGCCAGGGAGGAGAGCAGGAGCCAGGGAGGAGGACCGAGGGGAAGCTGGAGAACCACAGCACTGGTAAGCAATGAATCAGACAGAGTAGAGACAAGCACGTGGATAAGAGCAAGACGGCCAAAATACATGCAAGAGCACTGGAAAACAGGTGTTCTTTGAACACTTCTGGATCATAACAACAGCCTAGTGCAAGACAAACAAAAGCAGTGTTTTTAAATACTTGAAGGTCAGCATGGACTGACTCTTTCTCTATGTAAACTCCTTCTACCTCAGCCTTGTATTGTTTTCTGTTTCCTTCAGCCCCTGGGATGTCAGGGTACAGCCATGAGTCAAGAGCAAAGAAACACTCTGTGTGCTATTTAGCATTCTCTAAAGGGCATCAGGCAATCCGTGAAACATTTCAGGAAGAAAGCCACTGAAAAAAAAAGCAGAGTGATCTTTCTAGGGTGGAAAACCAAGCTGCAAAAATTACAGTCCAGAGGAGACCTCAGTTGTTGTTCTTTTCCCGAGATAATCTTTATGAATAAACCTGTACTTACAACCTTCACAGAAATATCTGTTAATATCAGAAAGAGCATATAACTGAAACTTAAAGGCATGAATCAGAAATCCTATCTAAAAATGCCTGAGGAAAAAAAGACTATAAGAAAAGGAGTTTTAATAGTGAATTTCAACATCATCATTTTCTGGGAAATGAGGGGATGGAGACGGGGACCCACAAGAAAGGAAAAGAGAATGGGGACAAGGTGGAGACCACAGATTAAAGACAGGACATAGCCTCCTGAAATAAGTAATGTGTAGAAATGGGTGAGACTAGTGTGCTTCAGTTCATTTGAAAAGAGGAAAAAAACCTAACCCGCCATTACAGTGGAGAGACCAGAAGGGCACAGACTAACTAATGCCCCAGCTCTTGCAACCCTAGTGATTGTTCCCAGTCTTATGTTCCTAACTCTAAGACATATGTTTTAACTCAACCAAAAGCTGATGGTAATCAAAAGCTGTTTGCTTCTAACAGCTTTTTAGATCCAAAGAGTTCAGCAGGGTCAAAGCCTTCTCCCCCCTCCTTTTTTATTTTTTTTTTTTTTTTTTTTGTCTTTTAAACTGTCAAGTCTCTAGATTACAAACCCTGATACAGGTTTTCACCCTCCGAGGACAAACTGCACTTGGATGTTGGACTATCATTTCAGCTGTGTCTCTAAATTCTACTGAAAACCACCTGCTAAATATGAAAAAAAAATTACTATTTTTACACAAAAGAACTACAAAATTCACTTAAGTTCAATAATCCCTCATTTCTAAACTTATCCTGAAGAAAAGGTAATGACAATACGTGGACTATGCAACAGCAATTATGTCAAACTGTCAACAGAAAGGTACATATAGGGCCAGGGCAGCGGAGGTGACAGTCAAAAGAAGTCAGGTGAGGCACACAGAGAAGGAAAACTTCTAGAGACAGGAACAAGTGACACACACAGACCTAACCACAATAGACAAGGATGCTGTATTCATATTTATGTGATGTCTGATGAAGTACATAAGAAGAAGATTCATATTCTCACCCTAGCTATTCCTTCTCCATTTCAAGGTAAGGCTCTCTTGAAAATCATGCTGGAAGTCTGTGCAGACTGTGAAGACTAAATCCTTTTCTTGCCACTAAAAATTATTCCTGTAGTTTATGGTTGAAACATACAGTATTGCAGGAAGACAACTCTGAATAAACGGAACACTTAGTCTCCAAAGAGGCTAGTTCCACTTAATGCATTAAAAGCAGCTAAAAAGTGCCAGAAGCATTCTAAATGCCTGCAGTCTTTACAGTCATGCCTGAAGAATAATGAAAATGGGCATGACTCTGCTTCTAACCAGACCTAGGATTACCACCAGCTATGCTCTATTGCCCCAACCACCACAAGTGGGGTAATAGACAAACTTGGCAAGTATTCGTACAGGTTTCCCATAAAGGTTCAGACTCCTATCCAAATTCTTCTTTCTTATCTGAATAGATTTACCTACCCTTAGCCCTGATCCAAAGAAAGTTTCTTGATGGGGCCTTTGTAGTGCTGTAACAGAGTTTTCTCCTAAGTTGTTTTTCTTATGCATATTTTCTTCATCTCTTTTCACATGCATAGAACAGAGAACTACAGTTAAATCATTTCTATTCAGCAGAGGTGGGTTTCTGTGGGAATAATGTATGAAAGCAACAGGCGGCCAGAACAGCACTTTCAGATGTCCTTTCAGCTAAGCCTGCTAAGAAAGTGAGTGCAAGCTGACAATGTACAGCAGCTGTGTCCAGCCTGTGCTAGACACTACAACTTGAAACATTCAGCAAAAACTGCCAGCAGCCGAACTTAACACACATTTGAAAAGTTTTACTTTAACAAGCCCACCAGTAACCCACCAGGGATTCCACTGGCCAATTACTGGGGAAAAGCCTTCAATAGTATTACTCAACCTTAAAGTCTGGTGTGGGATTAGAGATGAAGTCACCATTACTAACAGAATTTAGTCTTTCAAGCAAACACATTAAAAGTCTCAGCTGCAGATCCATCCTGCTTTTCAGGGGGTGACAAGGGAAAGTTGAGCTGAAACTCTTCCGGCAGTGCAGAAGTCCCTTTACAGAGAGAGTCTGGATGGGAGAAGGAATTCTCATATTCCAAAGCATGTGAAAACACACAAAAATAATGCTGGGATACAAAAAAAGAACTAGTAAATAGCCAAAATCATTTTTCACCAGAGCAAGGGAAATTCTAAGAGAAAAAAAAAAAATTACATGTCACGAACAATTATTTATGCCTATTCAGAGGCTCCTGACATATGAGGATTCCTGGGTTCCAAAAATTTGTATTAAAGAGCAAAAAAGAAGTCTTGAATCTCAGCTTTGTAACAAAGAAGCAAAATTAAAATAAGTATAATGATACGTAAGTGGGCATTTAGCACTATTTGGATAGTTCCTTTGGATCCTTCAGGATTCAAACGTGTACTAGTAATTACCTTTTTCTTTTGCTATTCTAAAGAACAGATGAGTAAATATAAGTATGTTCCTACAAAAGGCCTCAACATAATTTCACAGAAAAAAAAATTACATGAAACTTCCAAAACAGGTAAACCATGAAACTGGCAAAACTTGGTTCAGGTCTGGATTCTACTAAATCAGAACAAGTATTATTAGATGTCTATACTGTATTGCATCATAAACAACAATAGTTCCTAACAATATTGTTATGGCAAAAGTCCCCATACAACGCTGAGTTTTACAAATCACTTTTCTTATAACAACAGCATGAGATGGTCTTCGAAAATGTTATGTTATTGGTAGCTTTGTGATGTAATTTATTCATGGGTGAATTTTGGCCAGCAAGCAGACTTCACTTTTTGATTTTTCCAGCATCACTTCTCAGGGGAAAACAAACTGCTTCCTGAGGCAAGGACATTTGTACTTTGATAAAAATTCTGTGAAAAGATAATTTTCAACATATTGCTTGAGCCTACCTCTGCTCAAGAACCCATGCTGTAGGATGAAAAGCAATTTCCTGAGCATAAATTCAGGCTTCACATCACTGACTTCTCCTTTAACAAAACACTAATGTGGAAAGCTTCAGTATCATTTGCTAGCTTGCCAAAGTACCCGTTCAGGACATTTGTTCGGTGCTTTTCATCCAAAGTTACAAAGGCTCATTCCAAACGGGCACTGGGTATAACTGTACTGCTGGGTTAGGAAAAAGTTCCACCTTTGACACTCTCCAGTGGGCAACCTCTCACCTGACGGCATGCAGTCAAAACAACAGGCTGTTGGACTTTATAGATGAGCAGGCATCCAGAAGGGTGAACTGCCCTGTGCTCAGCACAGCCTCACCAGGATATATTACCCTATTGGCACCACAAGCTACTCAAACAGCTCTGAGGTAGGTGCAGCTGCTAAAAGCATCGATCCCTATATTGTCCCTGGTCCATCCTCTCTCTCGGGCAAGAGGCACAGCAACTCCTCACATGTTCCATTATTTTCAAGATGCTTCAGAGTTTCCCCACTGCTATTCAGATTTCTTAATGGTAATTCTCATTCTGTTTGCTTAAAAGAATATTATAAAAAACAAATTATATCTACCTCAAAACAAGTGCAGTTCTGCCTTTAACAAAATAGGGTCAGTAAATGTAGCCAGTAAACTACAAGCAAATCTGGTGGTAAGTGAAACAATCTACAAATTGCAGTTTGAGTTCAAAGCAATTGCCTTTGGATCAGAGATCCTCTTACGTTTCTCTAGTGAAAATGAAATACTCATTACATGTTTAAGTGATGACTTAATTAACCAAAATCTTGACATGTTTATAACTTAAACTTTGTTTTAAGGTGCTTTATTTTTTGCCTTGTACATAAAAATGTGCAAGTCTTGAGACCACTGCATGGACACACAAAAACTTCAGTAATACAAGACTAAATGTTTGTGTCCTATCCTTCTGGGTGACTTAACTCAGGAAATAATAGCAATTATGTTTAGAGTGTTCAAGCTTGCAAAAATTGACAAAAAAAATGAAAAGTATTAAATGTGTATTTATCAGAATATCATTCAGAAGATGAAGAAAGTGCATTTTCTGGCTCCAGTGAAATATATGCAACAAGCCAAAGATATTGATTTTACAACTACCTCAAAAGACATCTTAAATGGTGTTCAAAATAAGGGGACAGAAAAAGAGGGTGGGAAGAATTCTCTTCCATTAAGAGCGTGGTAATACCTCGACGCTCTAACCAAGTCTGAGGCATCTCTGTGTGGGAAACGTGGTAGAGACACTGTGAGGATACACCTGCCCCAAAGTACTTGAACTATTTGGAGGAGCTGAGAAAAGGCTGCAGGTGTCTTCTCTCACAATCCAGTACTGTCAGAAAGCATGTATTGGCATTGCTGCTTCCCACGTTTTCATCAGCCATCCTGTTTCAATTTGAAAATCCATTCAAACTGATGCTCTTATTTCCCCAGCTTTATTTGAAAGGAGAAAATAATTGGCAAAGTTTCACTTTGAGAAAGCTTTATGCGTAAGCTCTGGTACAATATTCTCAGCCTACCTCCATCATTTTCATCTTGGTTGTGTTGGACTGACAAGCCTGGCTGTTATCTTCAGAGCAATTATGGACTAGAAGCAGCACTACAAGTATTTGCTCGTTGCCCACCAGCCTGACCTTAACAGTAGCATTTTATTAAGTAGCAGAAAGCAAGGTCCGTATCCAGCATCTCTTTATTCCTTGACCTATCCCCTCGCACTGCAAACAAGAGTGCAGTGTAAAGGAGATCGTTGTGATCTGGGCACTAAGCGTAGGCTTCTCAAAAACAGGCACTGAGATGTGGTTGAACTTCACCCCAGATGAAGTCAGGGATGAACACACTTGCTTCACTGGGACAAGAGTCAGACAAATGTTCATATGTTTCAAAATCCCACCTGGGTTCATTAAGAGTTATGCCAAGTTCACTGACTCATTTCAAAACAAACTGAAGAGCCTTTGGACAAAAATAATTTTCAGTCTGTGCAACAAATGATCGAGTATTCAAAAACTTTCAATTTTCTTCACATAAAGATTGCACTATTTCAATTTTCTATTTAACTTCCAGTTACTCTAACCTAGTTCATCGGAGAACAGCATACCACCTGATACTGAACTTCACCAAAGCACCCATGATCAACCAAGTCAATCCATTAACTGCAGTACCTTATACATCTATACAGCACTTAAGCGTCCACCCACACACCAGAAAACCAACGTTAGTCATAGCCTTGACACCTTCTAAATCCCTCAAAGACCATCTGCAAATGATGACTTACCGTAGCAGTATCTTGGAGCTCTTAGGTTTAAGGGACTCTTAAGAAGCAGACTCTTCCAGCCCACAGCAAAAAGTTCTTGTGCAGTGAAGTACCACACCAGGGCTGAAAAAGCAAAGCACTCGCAGGGCATTAATTAGCTCTAATTGAGCAAGTATCCTAACCTTCTTCTGACACTAGTGTGTGCTTTTTTTAAAACCTTTTCTGTGAGAAACACCCTTGCAGGTAATCCAGAGCCAGTCCTGTAAACACCTCTCTTCATCAGATTCTCTGGTAATTAAATATCAGAGAGGGCACCTGCTGGGCATGTTTCCCTCTGCACAATTCTGTGTTCAAAAAGCCTTCTGTTGTTAATCAGCACTGATTACCAATCTCTTTGGCTGTAATTGGTGTATCATGCTGCAAACCACAGCTCTGGGAGACATACAAAGTTTCAGTAAAGGGCATGACCATAATCCCGGTTTCTGATCCACGTGGATCCACTCCAGTGCCACAACAGTTAGTTAATGCTTACAGTACTATAATTTGACAGAATGAAAGAAAATTTTGTCACTTTACAAAACATTAGAACATGTCTTTCTGTAACACTTACATCCTGCTTAAAGCCTCAGGGCAGTATCCTAAAACCATAAATTTGATGCTGTCAGTGTGAAACTCAGTAAGTGAATGCGCTGGCAAACACAACTCTTGAAGCCATCGATTGGGCAATGCGTCTCTGCTCTTTTCAAGTTTTGATTACTTCATGAAATTTTTACATCTTTTCTTCCCTCAGAATAAACAGCATATGTTGAAGAACTCTTTTAAAAAATCATTTTTCCCTCTAGGGAAACAGTTTTCCCTCTAGTAAACATGTACTGTTGTTACCTTTAGTTTCATTTTAAAACAGGAAAAATAAAATATTGAGAAATTCAGTGTAGGAGGTGTGCTGTGGTTTTAACAGCAAAATCTCCCACAGTACAGCAAGAACATAACACAGCAAAATAAAAGTGGTTGTTATTGGATTTTTAGATTTGGGGAGCAAGAGGATGGCACTGAATGTTTACTATCTTTTCCCAAGTCTGCCAGAAGCCATAAAGCCAAATGCTCAATTGGTATTTTATGTTCTCCCAAGGAAAGGCTGGAAAAAATGTGCTGTAGAAATGAAACACTTAAGAGAGGTTACCCCAGAAGAAAAGATCTTAGTTTGCAAGTAAATCCTTAGATTAATAATGTTAACAAATGCATTTCTACTTATTGTTCGGGAATTTAATAGCTCAGTCTTAGGGAAAAAGGGAAGTAAGAAGAAAAGCAAAAGTAACAATAATTACAGATTCTAATTCATCTTTCTGCTTTTTGAGTGACTCTGAATGTGAATCACTGCTCTTACTGAGGTAGGAGAAGGGGGGGAAATATTTTGTCCATGTCCCTTTCAACACAGACATAGAATTAAGCTACTCTAATCTGTGGTCCACAATGTGTCCATTCCATGCAACTACACTGAGGTTGCTTGAAGGCTCAAAGGTGCTGATAGTGTTTCTCAAAAAATTTTCTTGCCCAAAACCTCTGAAACGCTCTGCTGACTAATGCTAAGGACATTCTGGCTAAAAAGAAGAGGGCTTTAACTGAAAACTCTTTTTTCAGTTTAGAAGGTCAAATCAAAATCCCACCTCAATCATCAGCGTGAGGTCATTCCAAAACACACCCCTCTGTAGTACCTGCTTCATTTTATATGATGTACTAAATACATGTGAGGAGAAAGCAAGCAAGAGGGTGAGAAAGTCTCTGTTGATTGGGTTATTCACCTGGAAGTCACCAATCCCTAGTTCAGCAAGTGTTCAATATTGGTTATTCAGACCGACACTGCGGCCAGGAGAAAGCAGAGCTGTAGTTCCAACACATACTGGCATTGGCTGTGAGACCTTCTCTAAAGTACAAGTTAAGTTTTGCCTTATCAAACTACACAGATCGTAACTTCGGAAAATGCTACTGGTTGTCAGAAGCAGTTCTTTGGTTTATTTCTGTCTTTCCCCTCTTCAGCATTTTCCTTCTCTTCCTCTTCTTCTCTTTCCCCAGTATTGACGATGTAAGGAAGAAGAGAAGTGGATCGGCAGCAGGATCAAGCAATAAAATTGTCTTCCAAATTTTTTATCTTTTAATGAAAGATTATTATGACATTGCCTTTGTCAATGCTCTTTTTACAACAGCCAAAAAGTTGAAAAGCAAAAGAAAAGTTTGGTCACTGACTCATCTCTCTGTGATGAACAGAGAAATTACAGAAGGGTTTTTTTCAGGGTTTTTGATTTGTTTCTCTCTTCTCTCCTGCCTGTCTTTCATTACAAGAAGATCTGGCCTTCCCTTGCACTGGAAGGCTCGTTAGGTGGTAGGTTATGACTCCACAAAAGCTGTAACCTTGCTGTTTGAGCAGCCCTGAGGGAATATTAAGTCAGGAAGACACAAGGTTTATTTTTAACTCCTGAGAAACAAGGTTTAGAAAAAAACACTTTGCAAAAGCTGTCTTGCCATTCATCTGAAGAAGCTGCAGCTGTGGCACCTATGATAAGGAGGTTACTCAAGACCCAAAAGATAAAGAAAAAAAAATCTGGGTTTGCTTTTCTCTTGCCTCAGAAATACAATCCTATCCCTCCCTTTAGAAAGTGTCAGGAGGGAAGGGTGGGAAACTGAAATTCCCTTTAAAAGTAGTGAATGTAAGCAACGCTTTTGCTGCACTCACCACCTTTGAAACACTGAACTAATTCAACACCCACCATGATCCCTGGGTACTGCTGAGGCGACCTGTAATGAAGGCAGAGGAGGCTGCAGAGACCAGGAGGGAGCTGCTGCTAGCACAACAGCAACAAGAAGGCCTGCTGCCAAACTGGTCAGTGCAGGGGAGGCTCCATCAGCAACACGAGCTGTAGGCAAGCACAGGGAGGCCCTGGGAAGGAAGAGCAGCTCTCAGGAGAGCCTTAGCTTGTCTTCACACTGCTCGTCCCTGTAGCGCCTCTGAATTTACTTGGTACAGAGATGGTACCAATGGCTCACTCTCCTCTCTTTTTGGATCCAGTTCTGTAGCTCTGAAGAGGATAAGCCCAAGAGCATACCACAAATATTTTGTTCAGGGTTCTCCGTTCTGTTCTGATGTCCTTTCCACAAGTGCCACAGATCACTGTGCAGATGCAGGTAAAATAAGGAGACACTGTGGATGGGGGCTGCAAAGCAGAGACTGATGACTTCAATCTGCTTCAGGGCTTTTAAACACAGAACGACACTCATTATTTCAGCATTTGCTCAAGTCTATATTACTTTCTTGTTGCTCTTGCTGTTCTCTCCTGAAAATTGTGCTGGACAATTTCAAGCATACATTCTCCTGGAGGTAACATAATGTGCCTTGAGCAAGTCTGCAATGAAAGCCTAACCTTCCTCTGTACATAATGATGCAAGAGCAAAAAGGTCTATCCTACTTTGTAGGATTTTGTGAAGTGTAGAGGGAAAATTATCTTATTTCATTCTCTTTCTGAACTTTTCAACTCCTGAGAAAATGATTCTGCATCTAGCCTAAACAGAAGGGAAGTGTCTCAGCTGCTTTGACCACAGTGCCACGTTGTCTAGGAGACATCAGCTGACAGAAGGTATGGATGGATCCCTCTTAGGATATCGTTAAAGTTAAGCTCCTTTCGCATGACAAACTGGAGTACTAAGGAAGAATAGTTTCCATGGGCAGCACAGGGAAATTCAGAAACTGATCTAAACACAGAAAGTCCAGAGGGTGTCTAAACCAGTGCTGTTTATACCACCACTTGACCTTCTCCTTGAACATATTAGCAAAATCTAAATCTGTAGATTTTCCAACATGGAGCGTTCTACCTTAACAACCTGGGATTCTTTGGTATCATCATTAAGTTGCCAACTAAGCAAACATTACCAACTGGCAATAGAAGTATAATAAGAAGCAGAAGAATACAACACGGAATATATGCTAGGGGACTGCTATAGTTGTATGTCAAAGTAGTCTGTCCTCTGCCACAGGTTACACCTTCAC
>VZSZ01007288.1:8923-26359 GCA_013398815.1 Ibidorhyncha struthersii | reverse complement strand
CCCAAGCACAAATACAGGCTGTGCAGAGAATGGCTTGAGAGCAGCCCTGAGGAGAAGGACTTTGGCGTGTTGGTGGATGAGAAACTCAACATGAGCTGGCAATGTGTGCTCATAGCCCAGAAGGCCAACCGTATCCTGGGCTACATCAAAATTAGTGTGGTCAGCAGGTCAAGCAAGGTGATTCTGCCCCTCTACTCCACTCTCATGAGACCCCACCTGGAATATTGCATCCAGCTCTGGAGTTCTCAACACAAGAAGCATATGGACCTGTTGGAACGGCAGGGGGGTTGGATCGCGGAAGACGATCAAAGGTTTGGAGCACCTCTCCTATGAAGACAGGCTGAGAGAGTTGGGGTTTTCCAGCCTGGAGAAGTGAAGGCTCCAGGGATACCTTATAGCATCCTTCCAGTACCTGAAGGGGGCCTACAAGAAGGCTGGAGAGGGGCTTTTTACAAGGGCATGTAGTGAGAGGATGAGGAGGATTGGCTTCAAACTGGAAGAGGATAGATTTAGAATAGATACTAGGAAAAAAAAATTTCATTCTGAGAGTAGTGAGGCACTGGAACAGGTTGCCCAGCGAAGTTGTGGAGGCCCCGTCCCTGGGAGTGTTCAAGGCCAGGCTGGATGGAGCTTTGAGAAACCTGGTCAATTGGAAGGTTTCCCTGATGATTCTATGATAAGTCAGGACCTCAATGCCATCTCTACTCAACTATGCCTACTATGATGGCTCCGCACTGCACTGTACTGCATAGGATGGCTTTGCAGAAAGGTAGCAGCTTCCACACAAGGCTAGGTGATGCATGATAGAGAGCAGTTTTGGCTGTACTCATGAGTGAAGACACCTGAAAATGTATAACTGCACAGACCAGGAAAGGGCACAGGGTTACTATGCTGAGTGGCTAAGTGGTCACTTTATTTTAGCTGGCAAGTCTGTTGGGGAAGAAACTGCATCTTACTTTGTATCTGCATAAAATTTACTAACGGACGGCTGCTATTGAAATATGGAGAGGTCATTTGCTTCCTGGATGATTTTAGAAAAGATTTCAAGAAGCTCCTACCTTACTACTACTTTAGGTATATAGCCCAAAGCGCCGTAACAGGACCTAGCTTACAGAGTAAAAACTCTAAGCATTTTCTCAAAATTAGGTACTGTTAAGGTCGCTAAAACCAAGCTCCCAGGAGGAAAAAAAAAAGAAAATCTAACATCCTGGCTTTTGTGAATTCTAGATCCTGTAACAAGTAGGTGCACTATCCAGAATGTAGCCTCGGTGGGCTTGGAGCCAGCTGATTTTGGAAGAATTCTGTGTATGTGGTTGTAAGTACACCTTTCCTTTTTTCCAGAAAGAGAAAAGATAATAAGTGTCAGCCTTTAGGAAAATCCATGTTCATGTTGCACTGCTGCTGCATCCCAGCCCCGAGTTGGATATATCAAGTCTGTTTGTCTTCCAAATTGCTGAGACAAGGATAAACCCTCATCTCAGACTGTGATTCAAACTGACAGAGGAGTGTCTCCATCCTGCAGAAAATTCTCTATTGAGAAAGTAGACTGAGACACTAAAGGGATGTGACCAGAGTCCTTTGGGTGAAATGTTAATGCATTAAATCCCAGCAATGTTGGATTGCACAGCTATCCCTGTGACAGTTGGTACTTTGTAGAGATCTTTCCCCGAGGAATTTATTGTCATGATTTATACGACCACAGAGAAGAGAGAAGTATGAACAAGTTCCAAGGAGATCTTACTCACAGGACTACAACACTAGTATGGATTATCAAAAATTCAAGGCAAGAAGCAAATATGTCATTGATGGAGATTGGTTTGGTTTTTTTGCTAGCTGTGTCACTTTGAGTCATTGGAAGGATTTAGATAGCAATTGCAAATATGAATCACAATCCAAACTCAATTTCCTATAAAGAGAAAGTTTTATGCAGTGTAATATTGTATGCGTAAGATAATCACCTAAGAACCAGTGAAACAATAATCTGTAAAGCTGTACAGCTAGGGAAGCATGAAGACTGAATATCGTTTTATGTGCTTCAGCAAATGATGTCTCAGTGTCTGGCATACAGCACGTGATTAAAACAAAACCCAGAGCGTTACAGAGAATTTGTGGGTGTGTCATGGTTTCAGTTGGGATAGAGTTAGCTTTCTTACTAGCAGTTGGCATAGTGCTATGTTTTGGATTTGGGATGAGTGACAGTGCACTGATGTTTTTGGTTGTTGCCAAGCAGTCAAGGCCTTTTCTGCTTCTCATAATGCCCCTCCAGTGAGCAGGCTGCGAGTGCACAAGATGTTGGGAGAAGACACAGCCGGGACAGCTGACCCCAACTGACCAAAGGAATATTCCATGCCCTATGACATCACACTCAGTATATAAAGCTAGGGGAAGAAGAAGAAAGGAGGAGGATGTTCGGAGTTACGGCGTTTGTCTTCCTAAGTAACCGTTATGCATGACGGAGCCCTGCACAGCCCTGGGGATGGCTGAACACCTGCCTGCTGATGGGAAGTAGTAAATGAATTCCTTGTTTTGATTTGCTTGCACAAGTGGCTTTTGCTTTACTTATTAAACTGTCTTTATCTCTGCCAATGAATTTTCTCACTTTTACCCTTCTGATTCTCTTCCCCATCCTGCCATGGGGAGAGGGAGCGAGTGTTGCCATCTGGGGTTAAACCATGACAGGGTGCCATTCAAAAAGTGCTCTATGTGTCACAGGGAAAATCATCATAAGTTATTTCAATGACATAGCCCTAGGAAATTTGCAGAACTCACACAGTCCTGTAGCTCCAAGTCATGGCAAGTAATCCTTCCAAAACCCATCTTCCACCTGTCACCATCATTTACTCCATATATACAGGAAATGAAGTAAGAGGTGAAAAGGATGCCCAAACCTGTGCTATAAAACTATTATTGTTATTAATAAGAAATACACTGTGTATAAATATTATGTGGTGCTTTCCTCCTAATGTATGCAAAGCTCCACTTTTTATATGCATAATGACAATTCCACTGAAAACACTTGAAGCTTGCAAAGGAATAAAAAAGAGACAGATCTTTATCCTAGAGAAGAGGAGGCTGTGGGGAGACCTTCCAGTACTTAAATGGGGCCTACAGGAAAGATGGGGTGGGACTCTTTATCAGGGAGTGTAGTGACAGGAAGACGGGTAACAGTTTTAAACTGAAAGAAGGTACATTTAGGTTGGATATTAGGAAGAAATTCTTTACTGTGGGGGTGGTGAGACACTGGAACAGGTTGCCCAGGGAATTTGTGGAGGCCCCACCCCTGGAAGTGTTCAAGGCCAGGTTGGATGGGGCTTTGAGAACATGACCTAGTGCCAGGTATCCATGCCCATGGCAAGGGGTTGGAACTAGAATGATCTTTAAGGTCCCTTCTAACCCAAACCATTCTATCATTCTATGATTCTATGACATGAGTTAAGGGTGTAGGAAAAGCTAAAAAAGTATGTGGTTTCAAGAAGCAATCAGACAAATCCAGGGAGGAAAGCCCATAAAAGTAATCAAATGCAAAGATTTATTCCCTGTTTCCTCCCTTAAATTAGCATTAGACCTGTGCCCTTGTAATGACTTGAGGCTGGAGGCAGCTGCAGTAGAGGTGAATGGAAGCTGCAGGATGGCACAGGGACACAGAGCACCCCTGCATCAGCTGTGCTAAGGCAGCACCTGAGACCTTTCTTGCCAGAGACCATGCCCTAAAGACTACTCTATTCTATGGTCAGTACAATGACATGCTTTCTTGCAGCTTGGTAACCTGTATTAATACCATGGTAGTGCCTTAGACACCCCCAGAATCATTTGGGGCTGCAGTGCTGGGTACTGCCAGGGACAGAAATCACCTAAAATTCCTTCTGAGAAGGAAGGACACCAAACCATGCAGCTCTGGGTCTTCTGGGATCTGGAAGGCTAGCAACAGTTCCTTCAAATGCCTTTGCAAGAGCTCAGCTAAGAACTCAGTGCCAAGACTGAATACCTAGCCTGCTGGTATGCATATGACATTGAAGCATGCAGGCAGCCTAGCATGATTTAAAAGCCATGGAGAGATGAGGTTTTATGCACACTGTTGCTTTATACCAGCACTCTTCTCTATACCAACACACACAGAGAGGCAAGATCCCTGGGATGTATGCAGGGGTGTTTTCTGAGGAGCAGAGCAAAACCTCCTACATACACTACATTTATTATGGCTTTCCAATTTTGTCTGCTCCGATCCCACCTCCTCCCAGGCTTTGCTAATGATGGTCACCTCTGAGCATGCTGGAGCAGCTGCCCAGCTTTGACAAGCCACCTGCTTGTGCAGGTACGCCCCTCTGTACCCTAAGTAGGAGCAAACGTATACAGATCTGCTAGTTTAAAAAGCAGTGTGGGTGATGTTCAGATGCAGACAAGGAGGAGGTCCTGCCCATGCTGTCTCTTGACACACTGAGGCCAGGAACAGAGATTTCTGACCTTGGTGAAGGAAAGCAAGGGTGGATTCTCAGTGCCAGCAAAGCAGCTGGGACCAAGAGCCCTATGCCAGAGCTGTATCTAGTACAGTCCAGGGCCCCTGTAGTTTTGCACATGGAAGCAAGGAAAAGCTGAGGTCCAGAGGGACCTGAGTACTGAGATGGTGACAGCTGTGCCAGTGGTGACATCTCTCCCATACTCCCATAAGAGCTTCTATTTATGGGACCAAAATGGAGTAATGATTGCTTCAGCTCTTCTTCCAAAGGGAGAGAAGATCTGATGGGGAGCACATGGTGTCACCATTTCACCAATTCAGTTGTTGAACAATGTCCAGACAGGAACAGGAAATGCAGAAAGACATGGGTAATGGGTGATGCATTACCACTCCCAAGAAGACCTGGAGTGCGGCCATAAGCTCATTCCATACAGGCCTGTTATAAGTTCTCAGATCATGATTGCTTCTGCTTTGGCCTCAAGTCTATCAGTGCATCTCACCAGCCCAGACTTTACTTCCCAGTCTAACTGCACTCACATCCCTGGAGCTCACAGAAATCTGCTTGAAGTCCAGTTGGTAGAGCAGAAGTGTCTCACAGTACAGTGAGACTGGTCACTGTCTGCTGCAGGGTAACACCAAGTTCACTATTTAAAGAGAAAATAGACCTTTCAAGGGAACCTGAGTTAAAGCCTTTCATACTACTCAGAGCTTGGGAAGGGACAGAAAACTCTGATGTAAGGCATAAAATCTATTCCCTCAGTGCAGCAATGGTATGAGCCTTTCAAGAGCATAGGCAGGGTTTCTTCAAATAACCTCTGAAGTGGATAAAATTAGTGGCCAGGCAGCTGGACTAGATGACCACTGTAGGTCCCTTCCAACTATTCCATTCCATTCCATTCCATTCCATTCCATTCCATTCCATTCCATTCCATTCCATTCCATTCCATTCCATTCCATTCCAAAATGCTGCTCTTTTCTTAGCCTGGATCAGATTCAAGCCCCATGAAAGGCATTGTCCTAGCTGCCAAATATGACACATGATCACAGAGGTCTGCTTTTGTGGAAGTAGAAGTAAAACCAAGACCTTTCTCCTGAAGTTGATCACAAAATTCCTGTTTATTGTAGTGAAATATATTAAGCCTACAAGGATTTTGCAACACTAGATAAAAATCTACACAGATTAAACACCAAAGCTGTAAACCATCCAGCCCCCACAACAGCAAGCTTACCTACACATTGGTGTGCTGGATCCCAGTACCTAGAAAATGTGCTTATGTTTCTATTCCTCAGACTCATGACCATTTAATACTTTGGACAACATATCAGTATTAAGTCAAATATTTTCCCCTGACTGTGCCACAGGGCATGTTGCTGATTGACAGGCAGCAAGACAGATACACCTTTCCATTTTTAACAGTGATCTGCTACTTTTTATTTGCACACGATTAAGGAATAAAAAGCAGCTGATTTTTCTAGTTAATGTCAAAATACAACAGGTCCAACTTTGCCGTTAGGCACCTGTGATTTCAAAGTCCAATCTTAAAGAAAGATAAGATGTGGATAATAAAAACGCAGAGTGAAAATAACAACCCAAATCTTTGGCTCTGGACCATCTGTGTAATCAGGAAGGATAAGGAGAATTAACAGGAACTGCTGTTATCTATTGTAGCAGGTTACTTCTTGGGAGAACATAGTAAAATATCAGGCCCCTAGCAATAGCTGCATTTTCAGCAGTGGTTGGAGTGATAATCTGTACTTTCTGTAAAGCATATGGGTAGACTTTGAGATGGGATGCCGATACAACTATTAGTTGCTACTATTTTTAAAGCTTGAATCACCACCTCATTAATTTAACTCCAATCGTGCAACCATTTTGGGGGGGAATAATTCCAGCTGCTGAAAGTCTAACTTCGCGGCCAGAAATTGCCTGCCACAGTACCTGACTGTATCTGAATGCATGTAAGTCGGGGCAGCATTGACAAGGTGGAAGTCACCTGAGGTTTCACCTAAATACCAAATACACACAATCAGACTGCTTATAGCCTAACAGGCACTCTGAATTTCTGGTGACATCCCCCTGCTTCATTAGCGATAGATGGTTGTTTCGGTGCTGGAGATCTATACAATGCTTTCTTCTCCAAGTTCCAGATACCCTGGGAGACACGGGCTGATCAGTTCAGCTTCTTTCACTTGGTTAAATGAAGCAGAAAGGAAGCTGGAACACATAAGAGGAACATGTGGTGCTGCTAAACCCTGTCTACACTGCCTGAGCATTGTCTATACGAGCATTCCAGCAGTTTCAGTATTAGCTGAATCAGTGGGGATGACCTCAGTAATTTCCTTGGGCTCTGTGTGAAATGGAAAACCAAAAATAGGGACTGAAGCAGCAAGGGGATTTTAGATTCTTTGCATCTATCGTGTGCAGGCCTGAAAAATGACTTCAACTGAGAAACAATATTGTTATCTACTACAGTTTGGGTTTTTTTTTTTTTTTTTTTTGCACAGTAGCAAATAAGGGATAGATTACTGTTCCCTTTAAGAGCAGAAACTGATTTCAGCAGAGGCAGGATCAGGCCTAGATAATACCTCTGTTGGATATGTTCTAAGTAGACTTAAGTCCTGAGTGGAAAGCATCCCACTTAATTCCTAAGAAGTTCTTCCATCATGTAAACAACAAAAAAAATGCTGGTGCTTTGCTGGTTGGATATGCTAATTCATCATTTCACATGGATGAGAAGACTTGGGAGCAAACCTCCTGAAGAGGACCAGAAAGATGGAGTGTTTAGTCATAGGCTTATAATTTGAGTATTCTGCAATTTTCAGGGTTTTTTTGCTTCCCCCTCCCATCATGTCTATGAACAATAATGAAGAACACACTGTCAAATATCCTTCCATGGCTCTGCTATACAAGCCAAACTGCAGATATTCTCACCACCCAACAGCGTATTTAGAATTGGTGAAAAATTACTGTCTTGGACTTCTGTTCCATTTGTGCCGTGTGCATGTTCCTCCTCTCTGCTGCCAGCTGAGCCTGAGGTACAAGCCAAGCACAGTCCTTCTCTGTTTAAAAGGGATGCTGTCTCATTTACAATGATGTCACACCTAATATGCCTAGAAGTAATATGACATTCATCAGGAAGGTGTCACACAATTTGTATTCCCTGGATCCAAGTCCAGGCTTGCGCGTGCACTTCCAGTTACAAACAGGCTGCAGTAGGGTGCCTGTGATATACAGGGTTGGTCCTACATAAAGAGTCAACCAATGATGGGTGGAAGCCTACCCCTGCTGCCCAGGAATGGATGTGGATGAGGGAGCTATGGTTTGCTTTGCATGTTGCCCTTCCTTGCTGAAGCTGCTTGGTGGCCTCCCTTGCAGGTCTTCACTGTAGTTAACAGAAAAGCAGAGAATTGACACTACAGCACTACAGTCAGGACTGCACCACACTAAATTAGAAGAACAACTTTTACCTAACTAGCCTTTGAAGAGAGCTAAGCTGTACATGCCAAGTATGACATTAATGGCAGTCTCTGCTGAAGCCCATGCTTTCATGCTTTCATCATCACTACTGTGTGGAAAAATTGAAGTTACTTGGTGCTGTCATGCTTGAAGGGCCTTAAAAACCCATCCTGAAGTGGATTGCATGCATCCCCCATACATATTAAATAACTGATAGCTTTCAGTATGCAGGTTTAGGTAATTCTCCAGAATATCTTATGACCTGTCTTACTTTAGTACACTACTGATAAAGCCATGTCAGTTCCTACTCTATTCTGTCTCTAAGATTTATTCCTAGTGAAAGTATAAAGCCTGTGCCATTGTTGTTTTTTTTTTCCTTTTTCCCATTCCCACTGACCAGCATTTGCTCTAGTCCTACCTACCACTACATATGTTGATTGACCAATAGCATGTCTCAAAGTATAAAATTACTAAATTTTTCTGTGAGACACAAACGGTTTTATATTTTTAAGCATGCAAAATTAATATGCACACAGTTATCTGACCTCATGTAAGATACAGAGCCATTAAACCCAATTCTGTATCATGGCTCATGGTACTTGATAATGTTCTGCTTCATTACAAAAATCAGCCTTTCAAATTCATTTGTTCTCCATTTCTGCTCAAAGTATGACATTCTCACTAAGTAAATGCAGAGCCTTCTCTTTTAGTTCTCATTAACGATAACAAAACCGAAGAGCTTTCCCTTTAGAATTAACCCCAGAGACAGCACTGGACATGACGCTGAAACTAAAAGTGACCAAACTCTCATCAGTATCTCCAGTACAGGTAACTAGGTGGGGTGGTGGGATGGAATAGCTGTTCTTTGGGATACTATGGTGCAATCAGACAGAAGTTATTGCTGGATGAAAAGTGCGTATTACATTTAAGGCCACAGACAAAAAGAATACATTAATGATGGCAGAACCATTTATCTACCCATTAAGAACCAACTCACCCTGCTACCCAGCCTTTTTCACTTAATGGCAATACAGACTTCATAAGGTAGAAAGACCAAAGCATAGCACCTCCTAAGGCGCTTACTTTTGCTTGTGTTTTTTATCCCTGTTATACAGCAATTTGGAACTACATCTGTTCATATTTGTCATTTGCATTTGTCAAACACAACAGATAACCATTTTTAGTAATCTTAAAATATAATACCATAAGAAACAGGAACTTGGATAGACAAAAAAAGTTAGGCCAGAAAAACAGATTTAAAAAAAAAAAAAATAAAAAAAAATTATTGTCCCAGGTAGCTAAAAGCAAATTCTGTAAGCTCTAAATTTCATCACAAAATCCAATATTGACATCTAACAGGTGGAGGAGGACAGGCATTTAGTAAGGAAAAAGTTCTTTCAGCATAATAGATAGTCAGGGATTTATAAACCTCTGGTCATAAGTTACACACTAAACAAAAGCAGCAAAAGAGAAAAGAATATTAATTACCAGCTGGGAGAAATGGGGATACTGTAGCTCATCCTTGAAAGTGTATATGAGAAACTGTAATAAACAATTGCTTTTCTAACTATCTGCATTTAAGACAAATCTGAAAAAAATGTATAGATGTATAAATTTTGCATGCATAATATATTTGTATGTAAAGCCCCCAACATGAGAAGGACATGGACCTGTTGGAGCAAGTCGAAGAGAAGGGCCATGAAGATGATCAGAGGGCTGGAGCACCTCTCCTATGAAGACAGGCTGAGGCAGTTGGGGTTTTCCAGCCTGGAGAAGAGAAGGCTCCAGGGAGACATTAGAGCAGGCTTCCAGTACTTAAATGGGGCTTCCAGGAAAGATGGGAAGGGAGTCTTTATCAGGGAGTGTAGTGACAGGAAGACGGGTAACATTTTTAAACTAAAAAAAGGGTAGATTTAGATTAGATATTAGGAAGAAGTTCTTTACTGTGAGCGTGGTGAGACACTGGAACAAGTTGCCCAGGGAAGTTGTGGAGGCCCCATCCCTGGAAGTGTTCAAGGCCAGGTTGGATGGGGCTTTGAGCAACCTTGTCTAGTGGAAGGTATCCCTGCCCATGGCATGGGGATTGGAACTAGACGATGTTTAAGGTCCCTTCCAAGTCTAACCATTCTATGATTCTATGAAATGTGGTTGTTGAAAAAACAGTAATATTATCTGTCTTTGCTTCCCTTTGTTATTAGATTTTGGAGATTTTCGTATGAAAAATTTCAAATGTTCTTCACTGTGCCGAATCAGGACAGCTGGAATTTTAAATCAAATATCAAGTGTGGGATGGCAGTGTTGCAAGATTATTGACAAGTTTTGTGTCTGTTTGCCTCCATGTGAAGTCCTGCTGTAACATCCAGGAAGTGTAATGATATAGAGCTCCTTATGCATCTCAAAGACTATCAGGGAGACTGTCCCGATCCAGTATCAGGGAGGTTCTGTTACAATCCCAAGAGATGAGATTAAGACACTGAAATTGGTCAGATATTGTACAACCTGTGACTTTATTTTGTTAGAAAGAGGTGGGAGGAAGGTGAAGGGGAGGCAAGGAGGGAAAGGAAGAGAGATAAAGGGAAAAAAAAGAGAGAGAGAGAAAGAAAGAGAGAGAAAAGAAGCTCACTACCACCGCTCTGAGTCTGATGATCCGCTTCTGGCTCAGTACAACGTCTTCATCATCACACGCTTCTTTGAGGCTGGGGACCGGGAAGGCACAAGGCAGAGTGGAGGTGGAGAAAAATAAGCCCCATCAAAGAGCATGTGATACTTATATAGGGTCTTTTCGCTCATGCACAGATCGCAGATGTGTACGTGCGGTCCATGCCAGATGCACTGTCCCCCTAGAAGACTTCTCCTGCTCCTTTCACGCCTTTGGTCCTGTGCAAGCACACGAGGTTGTTTATCTCAGGATTGTGGAGAAGATGGCTTTCTTGAAGTCTGGTGCTTGGTTCCGAGAGGTGGCAGTACAGAGGCAATGTCAAGACAAAAACGCATTTGTTATCGGTTCTCTGCAGAGACCGATATTATTCTCCTTATTTTCAAATGGGGATACTGAGGCACAGGAAGACGAAAAGATTTTTCTAAGGTTTCCTGTCTGCTTGTACAGACGTGGGCACAGGAGGCTGGCAGGTTTCCTGACTCTCCAATTATACCAGACCTTGGTTGCCTCCCAAATCCCAAAAGCAGTCTATTTGTGGAGCTGTGACTCTTCTCCAGTACAAACAAAAGCGGATACTAGCTGGGACTGGCCTTCATGAGTATCAGAGAAAACTGCAGCAGAAAAAATGCTTTGCACCCATGTAAAGACTATTTGAACCTGATGGCTTTTGTGCTGACAGGAGCCGCCTGTGCCCTCTCCCCTGATTTGATAATGAGATCTGTGAGTTTGTAGTATGCCTTTTCAAAACCAAGGAGATCTGGCCTGAGATTTATGTTTTGCTTGGGACTGACTTCGTCCTTTCTTTCCTGCACCCACCTCCTGCTCCTTCGCTCTTTCAATCTGCAGATTTGCAGGATGTCCAGATCTAATCATGGCTAATAAAGATGCTCCTCTCCAAGGAATAAAACAGCAAAAGCAATAAGGAATAGTTTAACCTGGTACAAAGATGGGATGGACAGAAGGAAATAAAGCAACTGTATGTAAAGATCTGGCATGTAAACAAGTTCCTCCTCCTTCATTAATTTCCTGTTCTTCTCCCTGACCCGAGTTTGTGTGCATGTAGGGCAAAAGGTGTAACGAAAGAAAAATTGCCCTGCTGTTTGGAGATTACTGGCTGCTGGATGTGGCTATCCTGTTAAATAATTAGTGCACACTTTTCATCTGGCTTTCAAATTTATTTTTCCCCAGGTTCTGGGGACCAGTGCACAGCCACACACACAACAAAGATTATGTATTCTTGATTTGTTGTTTTCAGATCACAGAATATTTCGTTCCCATCAGCCTTTGCTTTCATCCCTGTGTTCAGAAATAGCCATATTGAGGTTGCCTCTGCCTTTGTCTTAGAAATTAAAAAATCCATAGTGGGATTGTTCTAGCCTCCCTCCATTTCTTCCTTATATGAATTTCTCACCTGCTTCTTTCATAGCATTAAGAAAACATTAAGCCAAAAGAGTCAGCTGCGAAAAATGCAACCTAATATGGGGCAAGAGTGAAAGCCTTCAGCCAGGAATCAATGAGGGCTGTTTGGAAATCGATCATGGGGATCCATGTTGCAAGCTTAAGGCAGAGGTGAATTATCCTCCTCAGTTTCACCTCCATGGAGGACTCAGACCTTCTCATTCTCTTTCTAACCCTAACAAGACTGAGGCTTCCCTCTCTGTGGCTAAAATTTAATGCAAAGTGGTTGTTATCACCTTGCTCCAGTGAAACTTCTTGACTCGAGCTAGTGTTAGATCCGGCAAATGCCTGAAGAGGCCCAGCTGCTCATGATGCTCTCCGTGTAGGTGCTTGGTAGAAAGGAAATGAAACAGTTTTGAGTCTGGATGAAGAGGGGCCAGAGAAGAGAACACAACTGGCAAGAGGAGGAGGCTGCTGTGGCATAGTGCCAGTGAAGTTGCACTTCTGAAAAGCTGCTGAAGCTGATATGCAAGAATGAGCTGTGAGCAAAGTCAGCAGGCAGACTCAAGAGCATCTGAGTTCTTTGGGCCAGTGGCCCATCTGCTCTCCACCAGTAAAATTGCACCCAGCTCTGTGAAGCCTGGCTGACTCCCACCTGCTGCAAATCCAGCCTCTGCACCTGCCAGTCTAGAGATGCAACTCCAGTTGAAAAGTTTCTGTTGAGAGACTTTGTGTAAACTTGTCTCTTCACTTTGAAACAATGGAAACAAGTGATATTTTTCACAGAGAGAACCATCCATTAACATTTCATTATTCTTTGATCTCCACACTGCTCCAATATTACTGATGAACTTGCATTGGACAACAAAGCCTCTCAAGATATAGAAACACTGTTCATTACAGACAAGCAAGCTGAACGACTTTCCAAGTTATTAGTTGTAATGATGGTGATTCTGACCAGACAAAAAGTAATCACTGTTACAATTTCCCTTTCAATTTTTGTCAATGTCTGTCATAGGAACAGTGTGGTAAATAGCCCTTAAAGAGGACTTTTATGTCTTGAGCTGGAAGCACAAAGTTAAATATAGCAGAAGGTGACTGCAATGCTCTGCTGCTAAACTCAGACATGAGGCATAATGGAGGAATCGATCATTTGCAATAGAGGTGATTAGTCCAATGAGGAATGCACAACTGTGAGTATCAGATGCAAGTTCTGGCCTCCCTTTACCATGGAGCAGCATGCCTCTCTGGACCTGCATTTCTCTCCATTTGCTGTTACAAGAAGGTCCTACCAGGAATGACACTGGGACATTTGAGTAGTAGACAACCTTTGAAGTATCTTCCAGTCCTATTTTCACCACAAAAAAATAAAATTTAGCACTGTTGTGGATTTGGCCCTTTTTGTTAGGAACTCTATGGAAGACAGTGGAAGACTTTTTCACCTCAAAGAACATGCAGCTTCAGAAAAAAAAATATGAGAGAAGACAGGCACAATAGATAAATGAGTGCATAAACATGAACAGAAAAAGGGAAACTTCAGTAAAAAGTGAAATAGGTCCAGCGTGTCTCATCTTGTAAATTGGTTGGAAAAAATGTTACTGCTTAGAATAATTTTGTACAATACTGAGCACAAGTGGTTCTGGAGCCATCCTAGCTGGAATGTCCCAGCACCGTTAATAAAATGTATAAAGAGAGGCTCTAAAAATAGAGGACTATACAGTAACCCCAGTTGGATTACATGCTAATTTTCATATTTTGACTGCTGTACAGCCCAAGGATTCATTGAGTGCCACAGACCATGAGCTTTTTCTGTATCTTTTCAGAAACAACTTATGTTCAGAAGTATACAGAGCAGCTTGCTGGCAGTTTTTATGAAAATGTGGAGCTTTCTGGTGCAAAGTTTCCATGAAGCTGCCCAGGAAGTGGCCAATATGGCTCTGTATGAAGGTTTGAGGAGAAGTGCAGAAGGAAATACAATTTTTGGTTGGTGGAGAGAGATATTTAATGCATCACCATGTCTCTTAAAAAGGCTTGTACTGGCTGCCATAAAGCCAGATAGGAAAAGTCCTCTAAAAAATTCATGAAGTATCTTGTCTATAAGGTGATGTTTCCTGCTATCTCCTGGTTACTTACAGGTGACTCTTAAGTGTTCTTGATATTCTTGTATCCTATCTGATATCATTGTGAATGTATTAAACACTTGCAAAATATCTAAACTTAATGTTATTGATTCAATAGTTTCTTCTTCTTCTAGTTACCTTTCTAACATAGAAATCATCCAATTAGCTCTAAGTAGGTGGTCTTGCAATTTAACACCATTTTTTCTGGTTGTATAAAAAGGGTAATTTTAAGTGTCTGGTCCCTTTATCCAAGACAGTATTTTACAAACTTCTCGTACATCTCTTCTGATTCATCTTCAACTGGAATGTCTTAATTTCCATTTGCTTTCCCAGTACTTTTTCACCTGTATGTTTTCCAGGTACCAATTCAACTTGGTTCATCAGTTCCAAAAGGAAGTAACATTTGTCATTTGCTTTTCAAACACTGCAAAAACTACCTCTTACAGCAGCTGATCAGGAGAGAACACAGCATACCATGTGGGGATGGCATCACTAACATACGTTTTCTCACATATAACCACCACCTCAAATGTTCCACACAAAGTCAGGAAAGGGGAAGGGCAGTGGAGATGAAGAAGGTAATTTGAGTCAGGGGAGGTAAATGGTAGGAGAAGGCTCAAGAGTAAACATTTCACTACATTGCCTTCACATATATATAACCTGCAGTTATTGAACTGAAGGATGCATTTGTTTCTGCTTTGTCTCCATAACATGCAAAATTGCCACTACATTATAGGAGCATTTGTTCTTGCCATTCTGCTGTGATGGTTTAGGAATATGTGTTTTGTTGCTCTCCAATTTGATTTGTGTACATACCTCCATGCAGTTTTGATTTAAATAAATTTTAGCTGTGGGCATTGACTTACATATCTATAGACAGATGAAAATTCCTTTGGACAGTTGACAGTCACTCTGCAAGCTTTTAATATGAACCTTTCCCTGAAGCCATTTAGATTGAGCTGACTCTGCTGACAGGACGTGGCATGGACAACATGACCTTCCAGCTCTGAGGGGTGAAATCTCAGTTTTGCTGAAACTGATGTCAAATGAAAGCATGAGCTTATCCATTGAGCTCAGCTCTTTCCCTCCTCCCCACAGCCAGACTTTCATATAGGCTCTACTTAAATTACTTCTCAATAAGTACTAACCTCTCTACTTCCATAAAGAAAGGTGGCGCTTTCAGGGTATGAAAAACTGGATCTTCCCCCTATATTCCAACAGAAGGTTGACTTTGACCTGCTTAGTGCTGTTACTTTCCCATGAGCAATGTGGCCATATCAAATTCACCTACAATACTCCAAAGTCTTATATTTTGTATACGTGAAGTAGCATTTTCCAGTTGAGCTATTTTTCATAACTTCTAAGGAAATCAAATATCGGAGATCTTTCCCTTAGTGGATGAAAAGGACGAAAAAGGAGAAAAAGAGTAAACCAAAGTGAGAGAGACTGTCTCTAAATAAATGTAAAGGATGTACTGGAGGAGAGTGCAGCTCCCTGCTCCACAAGCTTGCTCCTGGGGTGGCACGTGATCCACTAATTTGACATAGCTTGGCCTCATTGGGCATCATTCAACCCAAAATGGTATAAGAAGGACAGATTAAATTGGAGGTAAGCTGGAGTGAAAAATTTGCATTCTTCCTGCGCTGCAGACAGGTTCTGTTCTTCAGTATAACCATTGACCTGCATGTCATTCCACGTGTTGACCGAGGAAGGAATGGGTCTCTGATATTGTCATGATTTGAGGCTATACATTGGGCTATTTACATTTTGTAAAGTCCTGTAACTCAGCAGATCCTACCAGCCTGATTCCTGAGCTAGGTGGGCTCAAGGACAGAATCATGTCCATAATCCTTTTATAGGTTTTATCCATTGTAGTTATCTTCAGGGACCCTGGACGAACAGTGCTTGAGTCTGTCTTGGGGTACACAGGAAGGCTGTTTGAAGTCAAAGGAATTTAAGTTTAAAATTAATTTCCATTCAAATCTGACAGAGATGAAACATGTTGGTTTGGGAGATGTTCCAAAAGCCGTCCTTTTGCAGGAACATTTGTAAGAGACTGGTATTTGAAGGAGATAAAACTATTTTATCATATATGGCTCAGCTCATTTATCACGACAGTATGTTGTAAAACCAGTGGAAGCAAAATCCAAGAGACAAACACTATTATACTCTTAAAAAAATCACATGCACAATCTTACAATTTCTTCCTTTGTATTCATGGGATAAATCACTATACAGACATCAGCTAGCCTATTTGGTAGGGGCAGACAGGATGCTAGTTGCTGCTTGAACAGTCCCATGTTAAACTGTTATTAAAAGGAAAGTGCAGAAGAAAAATCAAAATCTCATCAACTAATTGAATAGATTTATTCAAGGAGAAGGAAAGAGCCTTGATCTCAGAAATATTTAAGGATGTGGAAGTTCCATTCTTAACCTTGCTGAGCACTCAGCATCAGAAAGCTGCTCTGAATACTCCTCTATTGATTCTTAAAAAATACACTGAAATTTTAATGACTTGTCAGCAAAGACTTTCAATCTCAGACGTCATTGACATAACTACTGAACTAAGAGATGCTTGCAAAGGAATCAGACTGAAATAAGCAGATTATCAAGGAAATGTAGTACTCCACATTTCCCGTTTTTTATCCATGATGACCGGGCAGAACAGCTGCTCTAGAGATCCAGAGCATCACTTTTGTACCAGTGCTGTCAAATCATAGAATCATTTAGGTTGGAAAACACCCTTAAGATCATCAAGTCCAACGCTAAACCTAACACTGCCATGGCCACCACTAAATCATATCATAGACTCACAGAACGCTTTAGGATGGAAGGGACCTTAAAGATCATCTAGTTCCAACCCCCTGCCATGGGTGCCTCACCACCCTCATAGTCAAAAATTTCTTCCTGATATCTATTCTAAATCTACCCTCTTCCAGTTTAAAACTGTTACCCCTTGCCCTATCACTATATGCCCTTGTAAAAAGCCCCTCTCCAGCCTTCTTGTAGGCCCCCTTCAGGTACTGGAAGGATGCTATAAGGTATCCCTGGAGCCTTCACTTCTCCAGGCTGGAAAACCCCAACTCTCTCAGCCTGTCTTCATAGGAGACGTGCTCCAAACCTTTGATCGTCTTCGTGGTCCTCCTCTGGGCTCGCTCCAACAGATTCAAGTCCTCCTTCTGTTGAGAGCTCCAGAGCTGGAAGCAGTACTCAAAGTGGGGGTCTCACGACAATGGAGTAGAGCAGCAGAATCACCACCTGCTGACCACACTAATTTTGATGTAGCCCAGGATACGGTTGGCCTTCTGGGCTATGAGCACACATTGCCAGCTCATGTTGAGTTTCTCAT
>VZSZ01007286.1:2059-18243 GCA_013398815.1 Ibidorhyncha struthersii | reverse complement strand
ATTAACTTCTACTTGGCAAATAAGGCTTTTGTAAGAAAAACATGGATATATGGTCAGCTGGTATGCGTTGGTATTGCCTCATATTGAGGCATATTTTCAAGTAGGTACTCTAAATCCATCAAGACTCATGTTTTCAAATGTTGCTGGTAAACGTACGTGTTATTACTAACTTCACAGTTAAGATGTTCTAATGCATTTTGCTGAACTGTGTCCTGAATCACCTAAACTGTACTCCTTCACTCACTATCTATCAGATTTGTCCTAAATAAGTAGCTAGCATCTTGACAACAGGCTAATGATGAAGTTGTACTAGACAGAACGCTTCACTGGCAAAAAGTTACATGAGACAGTGAGATATTTTTAGACTTGCATGACTTTGCTTCTGTGCAAAATAATCTTAACTGCTGAGTTCCACTGCCAAATAAATCTGATGTTGTTGGCTCGTACTGGTGCATGGTCTCCTTTTGTTCATTCTTGGAATAATTGTTTATTTATTTTTAATTGAGTCTTCCTCAGGATGGATTCCTCTTTTAGATTGTTCTGAGACATTATGGCATATTTAAGAATATTAATATAATTCCACAACATTAGCTGGAAATGAGGAATACTGAAATTCAATGTAATTTATTTTTTCTTTAACCCAGTGGCCAGCCTTAACTTTTGCCATTACGTAGTGGTAAAATTTATGACTTAATGATCTCATATAAAGCAAGTTTAAACTATGAAATCAAATCATATAAACCTTTGTCTGTAATATTCTTTACAGTTGAGGTCTTCACAGAATCTCAGTTTTAGATTTAATGGATTAGCAAACTATAATATAACTAAAATCTATCTACTTGATAGAGTATTCAGAACAGTTTATTACTAATTTATCGGCTAAAAAATATTGCAGGAGCAAGTGAATGCAAAATAAATATTTTCATTGTGATGCATTGCTTGTACCAAATAAATTCTGTGTGATTAGAGCCTTAGAAGTACAAACTAATAAAATGTAAATTGACTGAATCAGTCAACTTTTCAATACCCATATTTGCCCAAAGAAGTAATCCTAAATTTCTGATAGTAGTAAAAGCCCAGGTGAAAAAACGCTTTTTTACATCATATTCCAGGTTTCTTTAGAAAGCAATAATTATAACAGTATTATCATAAATACTCTTCCGCTAATCAGAAAACAGAACAACACTTAAAAATTATTTTCCATAATGACAATTTTAAGTGCAAATTAATTCATATAGTAAGTGTGCACAAAGACAAAAACTGTGCACTGTCCACTCATGAAAACATCCAATGTACTGTTATATCAGCAGTCTTTGTGAACAACGTAAAACAGAATAGATATTGACACCTAAGCATCTCACCTATATACACTAAATTCATATACCTCAAATTATTCTAGATCTATAGCAGATCCCAGTTCACAGTATGGATCTTCCTGAAACCTATACTTTGACATTCTGACTAATTGTACCTGAATTAAAGTACAAGCCAAATTATTATCTTAATAAATCTTTGTTCTTCATAGGCTTTGGAAAAAAACTATGATTAACTATGTTAATTTTTCATAGTCAGACATGCAAAACTCAAGAAATATTAAATCTAAGGCTACGTGTGACACTTTGTTTTTAACATCCTTGTTTTCATGAGAATATTGTTTGATTATATACTTTTGTTTTAAATCTGTTTTTGAAAACCTTTGAAGATCATGTTGAAATAAACAATCATTAAAATATGATGGGAAATAGATAACTGCGTAAGGTGCAATATAAGTTTACTGAGAAAAAAAGAATGCTAAAATAACCTAATTTCTATTAAGGTTCTATATTTCTCTATTAAGATTACCAATTACAGAATAAATAAACACTGTAAATGTACTATAGATTTTACAATTTTTGGCTCAATACAACACTTGCTGCAGTGCCACTTGAAAAAAAATCAGTGTTAGTTAAAAAAAAAGTCTACTGCTGAGTGGGTTAAGAATTTGATAAATACCAGAAAGTTGCATGGTGTGTTGCTGGAAGAAATATCAACTGTATAGAGAGTTACCAGCTAAATTCTTCAGAGATTGATAGACTAAACTTAATCACTATTTAATGCATTTGTAAAAAAATATATGTGAATGTTAATGAAAATTTCTGATGACAAAAATTTTTAGGCCTTAAGACTCTAGAAGACAATTAGATATTGTATACAAAGAATTGGATGGTCTCCAGAATAAAAGAAAAAAAAGGGAGAAATCTTACTGTTATAGTATACATATAAAAAGTATGTATAGAATACATATAGTGTGTATATATACTGTCTTACTGTTATATACTGCAAGCTCACAAGTTTAGGGATTTGTAATATTTCTCTAAGTTCAGGATCACTGGCCAGCAGTCGCAGAAGAGCAAAAGAAACAGTTATACTATGTGAAAATGGAGTAACTGTAAGCCTAAAAGATGATGCAAAAATGAAGAAGATATACTGGGTGCCTATTTACACCAGAGAATTCCAGAGGAAGAGAAGATCTGGTACCGAAGTAAAGATATGCATAAGGTTTTTCATAAATCCAAACTATAACAGGCTGAGAGAAGGACTAACTGAGGATTAGAGAAAATACTTTTCTGTTTATGATACTAAAGGATTCTTCTAGGTTAGGTTATGAAAAAGAAATTTGAGAGAGAATATAATTATTGGTATCAATAAAAATAAAGGGATCAACTCAGATACGTGTGACATTTTCAAAGTCCTATTATTGTCACTTACAGTAGAGTGAAATAAATTGTATAAAATGACATGAATGTCTTACTATTTAAAAGACTAAGAAAGTTATCACTTTCATAAGATAAAAATGCAAGAAATTGTGTCATACAACTCAAAGTCAGAAATTCTTAAGTCATTCAAAATTATTATTCAGATAATCTTATTCAGTCCTCAGGCATAATGTGACCTCCTCTATGCTTAGATCAACGGAACTAAAGACAAAAGTGTGAAGTATGCTGTTGCAGGAAACGCATAGCTTGGGCAATAGTAGCCTGCACACCTTCAGAGAGATAGGCTCTTCATCTTCCCTCTGCAGTTGCCTCCCAAACAGATGGAAGATATTGTATTACAAAAAGTGAAGTCCAAATAATAAAAATTATTTGTCCTCCAGAGGAGAATTAAGCATTTCATCAAAGCATAACTTCCACCTGAGGAAACTCTAATTTTGCATGCACTTATCAGAATGATACCAATTAGCTGAAATGTAAACCAGCAAATGAACACGAACGAGCAAACCTGTGTGAAGTTTATTTGTTAGTTTTGCTTGATACAGCTGAATCTTGGGGCAACATTTTGGTTTAGCCTGTTCTGGATATGTGTCTACCTTCTCCTGAGCACAGACTATGTTATCCTTGGAAAAGTGAAAACTTGGACTTTCACAGCCCTCACAAGTACAAATTCAACTGGTATCCACTGGTTTTCATCTGAAATTCTAAATCGTGGGACCAGGTCGCATATAAGGTGGTACATATTCTGTTTTTCTCAACCTGGAGAAACAGAGCCTAAGGGAGAAGTTGTTGCTCTAGATTATTAATCGTCAAAAGAGAACAGGGTAGAAGGAAAAAGTCTCAGGAGATCAAGCTAGCCATGGTGGCCTTCTATTTAGCTAGAGGATTTTTCTTTTTTCTTAGTATAAGTGTACACGTTAACCTACACTTATAAAGACTCGTTCTGATTTTCAAGCTATACAGATGTTTAAATCAGTTTTCAATTTGTGCTGTCATAACACATCTGATAATCTCCCTCTCCAACATGAAAGCAGACATTCAGAGAAGAAAGGATCTGATTTTTACATAGATTGTCAACTTTCTTCTGTAGATACATGCTTCCGGTCTAAGGCTGATGTTCTGGATACCAATGCATTGAAACCTGCTCTGCTTCAGTGAGATAGTGTTAATCCAAATACCTTTTAAACAAGTTAAGGTTTGTTTAGAGAAAGTATTGGATGACTTCTTATTGTTAATAATTTTTTAAAGTTCATTAGAAAGTCAAAATCAAATATAGATGAATACATGGCTTGTGAGATTTCTTATACTCAGGCATGAGGAGACAGAGAATTCTCATTTAATAAGGCTTTAGTTTCTTTAATGTATTTATTTGCTTGTAAAAAGTTCAAATCTGTCCTCAGAAAAATTTGACTTAATAATTCACATTTATAGAAATCAATTTTCTTTTTCCAAATGTATTCATGAGTAGTTTAAAAGCTGTGTTCTGAAACTGAGTCAATTCTTTCACATCTGTGAAAAACTTCCAGAAAGTTGTAGTGTATCATATCAAACACATAAAACCTCCTAAGGAAGTTGATCTTTTTTGATTTAAAAGATAAAGAAAGGCTGGTAAAAAGCAAGTCAAAAGACTTGCTTTAGCAATTCTTCTTAGTAACCTTCATGTCTTTGTATTACAATTTATAAGATGCTTCTAGGTACATATGAAATTTCTACATGAATTTGAAGAGGTAAATGTCAATGTCTGAAGTCTTAGATCAATTAGGCAGACTTACTTGAAAAGTCTTGTTTTATCATACTTTTGAAGTAGCCTTAATTATAGTTCTCTCATGATTAAAATAGCATTAGGGTGTCCCCTGAGAAGCCCTCAGTCTATTTTCTGCATACAGCTGAGCCATGGGATCCCAGAACTTCTTTCCATATGTGTTTAGCTTCATAACGGGTTATGTACTTTAGTCCATTGAACTTCTTAAGGACCTCTCTCAGTAAGTCTGTAGGGAAGGGTGTGTGTGTGAGAGAGAGTGAGAGAAAGACTTTATTGGAAAGAAACAGTCACATAACTTAGCAATATATTGATCCCATACACAGATGGTTGTCTTCCTCATGCCTCCACTTTCAGCCTTTGTTAAAGACATATATGGTGGGCCTTAAGACTGTGACTCATCTTCTTCTATAGGGTCATCTCAGTGGATATATTTTTGGGCTTGCCAAATTGATCAGGAAAAGCACTGCTTTAATGCTAGTCTCAGTAGGCTGATGTTTCTCTGCAGGGTTTAGAAAGATGTAAATTGTATTATGGATGAATGGCTTCAGCTTTTCAACCTTCTTCCCTGGCAGAAATTCCATCAGCAAGAGCTATCATGTATCCAGCACAAAATGAAAGCAGTGTTACCCTCAAGACTAAGGAGGTTATTTATTATTTTTGAATAAGGTAATTAAAATCAAAGTTATATGCAGTTCTGCTTGTGTACTTACACATGTTGATCAACATCATAAATCAAGAAAGTGTGATTCAACTTTAAACCCTGATTGTAAACTTTAAATGTTAAAGCTCTCCTCACAATGTATTGATGTCTTAAGTTGTCAGTACTTGGTTATTGGAAAGAGAGTATACAGATCTGCTTCCTAATCTGCAATGCAAATACATTGCAGTGACAGCTTGTGTTTCTATGCATTTATTTCAGCTGGGAAGCATTGCTTGGAATTGCAGGCCTTCTGATTTGTCTAATTTACGTAAATACTGTGAACATCCATTCTGTTCTCAAAAGTCAACTCATAAGCAAGAAACCTAACACATTCTGTTATGAGCTGAGCATTTTTTCTTCCTTACTATTAAGACATTAACTTTAACTATGGCTAGACATTAGTTTATGAAATTTGATAACAGATTTTGCGGTATTTCTCAAAAGGACATGTCTTAATTAAGTGAAAATTAAGCTGCTTCATGAGCTGGAGTCTGATGGGTCAAAGAACAAAACAATTTGACTCTTGGAGGGTTAATAGAGAGAACACCATACAGAGATGAGCAAAATATGAATAAACAAATCTAGCTGCATAGCAAATTTCTCTGAAGAATTATAATAAGAAAGTCTTCAGAAAGAGGTGACAGATTATTACCGGTCAAAATACATCTTCCAGCTTTACTCTAGAGCTATTATTTTTCAATTGTTTTTGTGAACACCAATAATATTCTTGTATGTCATATGTTATTGTTCTAAATTGTTTGTTGATTTGAAAAGGGATGCCCCCTCACAAAAAAAAAAAAAAAAAAGCACACATGAGGAACAGGATAAGTAGCTGTAAGTCCTTTTATAATTCTTTTCCATGAAAAAAAACACAACCAACTTATAAATACAATGTTCTGTATCAGTGAAAATATGTTATGATAAGATTACTGATATGTTATGCTAAAACTTCTTTCTTTTTTGCCTATAAGAACAAGACAATCAGGCAGAAATTTTACATGCTATGTCTCTGGCTCAGTTTTTTTTCTTTAGAAGGATATTTTTATTCAGATCCAAATTATTTCATATATGTCCATTTATAATACTTTACTTTCTCAAGGATTCTTCTTATCTGTAAAAGAAGGGCTAAACTTTCAACAGAATGTACTAGCAGATTGTGAATGTTTTTCTTTTCTATCACCAGTGAATTTTGAGAAATTTTCTTCACATTTGATGTAGTAAAGAAAGAAAAATCAGTAGATTAAAATTTGATTTTCTTTCTCAGTTTGGCAGACAAAACTCAGAATCAATTACATATATGGTCTTAATTGGCACAAAGTCTAAATCAGAAGAAAATTAAGTATGTGATGTTTAAATGAAATCATCAGGCCAATGCAGACACCCAGGGCTTAGTACTTCTCCTTTGAATTTGCTGAATTAAAGACCCACATACATTTTTTCTAAGACAGGTATAGGTTATGTGGATGTTACTAAACTGGAAAATGTTGCTGCAGAAAGAAATTTGTCTTGCTTAAAAAAAAAAAAAAAGAAAAGAAGGAAAAAAGGAAAAATGACGTTGCTTTAATAAGACCTGTTCAGGGTCAGACTGAACTTGCGTTCCAGCCATTAATATTGATTTTTTGTTCTTATAACTAGTCTGCTACTCAGTAAATAGAAATAATGACTCTGGCAGGGTACCATCTCACATCACAACAGACTTTACACTAGAACACAGGCTTACATCAGTGAAGCTATATAATATGAATCATTAGTAATAACTCTGTTTTCCTTCATTTCAATGTAATATCTACACTGAGAAATTATTTGAAAAAGGAAGACTGTCTATCGGCTACTGCAGGATCAAATATGCTAATGTTACAATTTAAGGGTTACGTTTAGTATTTACCTGCACTGCAAGTCTACTTTATTCAGAACCACTGTGTTTGCATTGGTGTAAGTATTCTTACCCCAGCTAATAATTAACCTGAAAACATCCTACCTGGAGTTATTCTTCAACAGGGTAAATAACCTGATGTCCACAGTGAGGTTATATGTTATTGGTGCAATTTTTTCTGCCAGGTAATCTAAAGGGTCACTCTTTGCAGTGTTTGCTGATCAGATATTTACCTAAACATTAGTTACCTAAGGGTCAACTCTGACCTCTGTTTCCAAAATTAACCCTGCATTAGGAGGCTGAGGGGAGACCTTATCACTCTCTACAACTACCTGAAAGGAGGTTGTAGAGAGATGGGGACTGACCTCTTCTCCCTAGTGACAAGTGATAGGACGAGAGGAAATGGGTTCAAGTTAAGCCAGGCGAGGTTTAAGTTAGATATTAGGAAATTTTTTTTTACTGAAAGGGTTATCCAACATAGGCTGCCCAGGGAGATGGTGGATTTGCCATCCCTGGAGGTTTTTTAAAAAAGGGTAGACATGGTACTTGGGGATATGGTTTAGAAGTGGTTTTGTCAGGTTAGGTTAATGGTTGGACTCGATGATCTTAAAGCTTCCTTCCAACCTTAACAATTCTATGGTTCTATATCATGAAAGACCTGTTTATCATGAGTATACACGAAAGATTATTAATTTCTTTTTCATAAATCTTGCTACTTGGGTATAACTGGATACATTTTAACTTTTCAATTTGGGTCCGAGGAGGTTTCATGCTTCATTTATTTCCAAAAGCAGGGAAAAATAGGTGCCTGTGAATCTTATTTGAGGTAACACTGAGGAAGAAAAAGCAGATTGTGCAACATACATTCCTCTTCTGTCAGAATATTCCATACACATATTAAATGTAATTATATGTTTGGGTTTTTTTACTGAACAGGTTGGGAGGAAAGGGACATCTCTGCATCCCAGTCACCCATAGTGGATTATCACTCAAAATTAGGGTGGTTTGATAAATTAATTAATTAGATAAATACTTCAGGTAATGGAAAAAAAAACAACCAAAAACAAGGTGGTGAAAAGTATCCTAAGCTTTAATCCTCTTTATGGCCTGTCATCAGCTGTTGTAATACAGGGATGGATGGTGCTGGCTCAATAGTGAGCACTTTTTGAACTAACATGTCTCAATACACTAACATCCAGGGTCCTGTTAAATTTCAGAAACAATAAAAAGTTTCATTCACTGATCAAATACTCAAGAGTAGTGAAAGGTAGAAACTACCCTGCTTCTGTGAGGGCTAAAAGTCTTGTCTTTGCAGCAGCTTGTCAGAACAACTGCAAGTTTTGACATAAAATATTGCTTTTAATAAATGTTAATATAGAGAATGTCTTCTAAACAGTTTTCTTCTTAAAAAAAGCTGTTGTCAGATTGCTAAAAATTAAACTGAATGTTACCAAGATAGTCTTTTTAATCTCATTAGTTACCCAGGTATTCTTAACCTCTGTTAATGTTGTAGATTGCCAGAGATCACCTCTCCAGTAGGTTAAGAGCTAGTTCAAAGTATGTGACATGACAAATACTATCACATTTTTTTAATTCCCTGTAATGTTGCATGTTTCTTCCAAAGCTGTCATCATGCTGATAATTATGTCATCCATCCTTCACTGTATGCATTTGACACTGCAAAGAAACATGTATCATGGTGCTTCAGGAACCTGTATCTTCTACAGAAGTTAGCTCCATACAGTGCTTCATATATTTACTCTCTTACTTTCATTGGACAATTTGAGCAGCATTTTCTGTACTATTTGAAGTGTTAGCACAGAGGGAGTGTTTCAAAGTTGTGTACTTAAACTGCCAGAGAAACAGAGATCAGCACTGAGCATGACTCATTACTGTGCTATTGATGTGAAATAGCTTTTCTTTCAGAAATCAGCTCTAATCAGTGTCATCAGAAGTCATGTAAATTCCCACAGGCACTACACATTGGCAGTTCAACAATCAACAGCCATCAAGAGTGCCTTGCCTCCACTTTTTGTGCTATCAGTGGTTGTCCTAACCTGCTTGACAACAGGGACAAGCGCACGTCTTTAACCTGCTGTGCTCTCTTGACACAAGTGAAGACTAGTTTGTGTTGGATGAACATGATTATATGCTCAAGAATTAAGCAGACTTCCAGGACAGACTTCAGTTGATGTATTTATTTCCTTATACATGTATGCTCCCTGAAAACTTAAGTGGGTCAGCTGTACAGCATTGCTTGGGCTGCAAATTAACTGATTCTCTCCAGTTTGTCTTAGAAACCCCAGAATCCTAATTTGTATGTATCCAAATTAGAGTAGCCTAAGGCAAGTTCTGTAATTCATGGAAAACTATGCAAGAGCACAACAGGACTTGTAATGGCAGTCTATAGCTTTATTCCTTTTGTGAGATGAACAGTAGTGTTTTCACCAGTTCTAGGTTACAGGTAGAACCTACTGAGGCAGGGAAGGCAAGACTGACACACCTCACAGTGACACACACGTTCAAGGCAATGTCCCTGTCAGAACAAAATGATCACAACCTCTTTGCACAAAGAAGGTGAAATAGTGAAAAAACATCTAAGGTGACATTGTATTTCAAGAGCCATTAAGAACGACAGACATTACAAAGCAAACTGGGAATACTTGTGCAATCTCCTCAACTGAGGGGCCAGTTTGCTGCTGTGCAAGATTTTCTGAAGCACTTTCTTCTTTTAGCACCCACCCTATTTCTTCACCCACTGGAGCACGGCCTGCTGTCGCCCACCCACGTATCAGTTGAGGAAACTGAGGAGACAGCCCTGTGTCTGCCTGTAGTCACGGAAAGTAACACTTACAAATGGCTATCATTGGAGCGTGATGGCATTCCATCTTCTATTGTATGATTTCTCCTTTCACAAAAGTATCAAAGGTAATAACAAGCTTGCATCCTCTGAGACCCCCCCGTCTTTGAACAACTGTAAAAATAAGATGAGTTGTCCAGCAGTGTTTTCCAAAATGGTTCAGAAAAGAGTTACTTTTCAGTCCTAGTTATTCTATTCACCTCAGTCATGTCATACAGTGTGATAGAAAGTATCAATGTCCAGTTATACAGGCAGAAAGAACATTTCTTGTCCGGTGCTATTTGTTATTACTGCTGGAGGATTACCAGCTGCTGTACAGGCAGTATTTCTGGCATCCAAGGACACAAAGGATGTCAAATAAGAGGGCTGGCCTGCCACTATTTTATTAACAAGTGTTAACTTGGCAATTTTTTTTTTTTTTTTTTTGCCCAGAACAGGTCTTGTTAATAAGCTTTCCACAGACTGNTCCACAGACTGCTAGAAAATTATTTTCAGCTGACCCTGCAAAGCTGTACTAGCAATTCCTTACAATATGAGGTTCTGTGCATTCCCCATGGGCTTTCACCTAACAAGAAAGGCAGAGGTCTTACAAAGTTAGGAATACTGCTTACAGCTTTTCTATGACCTCTGGGTCACTGGTTGAAACTTGAAGAGATGACCAAACTTCACATGTGGTTGTTAGCTTGCCGATAACAACATTCCCTGCAGTTCCAGTTGTAAGGAAGAAAAAAGATGTTCATTGTTACTGTTCCCAGACTGCAGCACTATTTTTTAATGTAATTTGCCAGTATGAATTGTTTTCCAGTTTCAGGGACTAGAATAAATTCTAATTAATTATTCCTCCCAAACGCAGGTTAATAAAAAAATAGATTACACCAGCTAAATATTTTTGGGGCGTAGGCTTTTTTTTCTATATCAAGTCCATGAAAATATGGTTGTATCAAGGGAAGTCTTGTCTGCGAAACCATCTTATCCAGTAACTTGTTAGTTTTGGCTTTGTCCATAATACAACAGGCTTGGAATACCCACTCTGCAACTACTATATCAGGTCCAGTGCTTTGTTGGAAACTGGAGGCAGGAGAATATGGAAAGACCTCTTCCATTACAAAATAATTAATTCATAACAAGGCAATATATTTGCTAGTGGCAGCTTTTCTCTATGAAGCACATAGTTTTGTGTCATTTTCAAACTGTTGGGGTTTCTTTTGTCAGAGGAGTTTTTAATGGTAGCTGTTTTAAAAACAAATTTCTGATATCTGATACTTTTTGAACAACTTATCTTTTCAAAGTGGATAACCAAGGGCAAGTGTCATGTGAAAGACTGTCAGGATTTAGGGGGAAAGTGCTCGTGACTTCTTGTTCTGCAGTCTTTGTCTCTGGGTAAAACACCTGTAAAACATTTTATGTCTCTGCAGATGTGTGTAGGAGACGGATGTCTCAAAATTCGCTTACCACAAGCAAAATTGGCAGTAAGAAACCAGTAGTCCAGATGGCTCTTATCACAAGCAGACCAGCCATATCCTGTTTGTGCCAGAGGCCAGAGGCACTCAAAACTTGACAAAGTAAGTGGGCACCCGAAACTCGCTGAACTAAGCTACAAGATGTGCTAAAGTTGTCCGCCAACATGGTGTACGTGTCCACCAAGGGGTACATCAGGGGCAACCATCTTCTGAGATACTTGTTATGCAAAGATTGGCCAAGCAAATGTGGCATCTATACTGATTGGTCAAGTATCGAGCAGACTTTAACTATAAATTAGTATCGTGTCCATCCACAAATTGGGAAACCTGGAACCCCTGCCATCGTTGTGATCAGAGGATCGTAACTCACGGGACGCTGCTGACACCAAGACGACAATCGACACGTTGAAAAGGGCCTATGGTGATGATTATACTCTTGTTTTTCTCTAATGTTTATTCTCTCTTCTGCCTTTCCTCTACTTCTTCCTTTGCTCTAGTGCTTGTTTCAGTAATCAAGGCTGGGAGATAACAATAAAGGTCTAACAGACAGCAGCTGACCTCGCTTATGTCTTAATCTCATGCATGGAATCGTTAAGGGTCCTCCCGGACACCTCCACCACACCCCAGATCAGGACACGACAATGTGCAATAGAAGTATTATCTTGATAATTTTGTCTAAATTTTGGACTTTTGGAAGGAATGTAGAAGCAATAATACCCAATTTATTCTAAGTATCCACAGAAAGAGTGGATGTAGAGGGAAAATTAGGTAAAATGGTAAAACTTAGAAAGAATTATGGTTGCTTATGACAAATATTTTCCTTTATAAATCCAGAAATGAAAGCAAAATTTCAGGTACGCTTTTTATGATAAAAAGTTTGGCATCATGTTTCCATACTTTTGCTGAAACAGCTTATTACTGTTTTATTACGAAACTTCTGAATAAGACGGTGTGCTGGATAAATGGATCCTATCTAAAATGACAGAAGATCCTGCCTACAAATGGATACCCACTCATTGGTGGTTCCATTTTAATTTTTGTAATGTATACTGAAACTGAATATATACTATTTTCCCATATCACAGGGACTCAATAAAGAGAGGAAACAGGTGAATGTGAAATAGGAGTTTCTACTGGTTGCCTGACTTGCACTTAAAAATAACCAGCATAACTCTGTAGAGGTTGAAAAAGCTTTCCACATACTAGATTGTGGATTTATCTAATGATTTTTATGTTATTGTATGTATCAGCAGAGAAAACAAGACTTGGAAAGGATCTTTAAGCAGTAAGAAAATAAGGTTTACTAAGGGATGGTCAAAACTGGTCAGAATAATTTTGATTTCAATTTCAAAGAAAATCTGAATTTTTAAGTACCCTAAATTTATTGTAAAAAACAGGGACAATTTAGCTTCATTAAAAAAAAAAAAAAAAACAACAAACACACACCAAGAAAAAAAACAACATAACAAGTAAAGTCTTCATTTAAAAACATAACCAGAGCAACCCAGGTGTCCTTCCAGACTAAGGACTGGGTTGGAAAAAAAGAAAAAGATTTGTATAAAATCATAGAGGAGATCTCTGGAAGAATGAATGAAGTTATACACAGTCTATATCTCTTACAGGGGGGTGCTATTTTTTTTTTCCTGACACGCAGAATCTCCAAGGCAACACAATGTAAAAGCTTCAAGTGAATCTAAATAGTTACTTTATAGTAATTACTAAATTGCAAGAACTATGAACTTGTGAGAGAGATGCACTATCTGTGCATAAATTGGGGCATCTGTAGGGAAGCTTATTTCCCCCTACTTTTCACATATTATGCTATGCAGAATTTCAAATTTCCCTGTCCTTGTGAAACCATTGACAAAGCCATCAATATCTTGTACGATATTCACAACTATCAGTGTGAGTACCTCTGGCTATTCACAACTATCAGTGTGAGTACCTCTGTCCTCCCAGCTCCTCTACTGTGGCAAAGTTATTTAGCATTCTTTAGTCTCTCTTAAAGCACACTGAAAAACAGAGTAGAAAATTGTGCTTTACTATTCATCAGATTTTAGTACTGGACTGGGGTTTCAAGGATAAATAAATTATACACTCAATCCCTGTCACACGGAAACTGAGGTGTCATTGAACTAATGGGCATCTTCAGAAAATGACTGTCAATTAAACATGTTATTTTAGGACAGTAATAGAAGTAATTATCTTTTGTGCCAGGAGATAAAGAATTAGCACTGAGAGGCCATGATGAGTCCATAGAATCAGTCAATAAAGGAAATTTTCTACAGTTACTTGACCTGATTACAAAAGATGATGTTATAGCAAACATCATGCAGCAGCATGCAGTACAAAATAAGCCAATGGCATCAACAGGTTGAATCTCATTCAGAGTAAAAGGAATGCTGGCAACTATAATTAAGTTGATGGGATTTGGGGGAATAATATTAACAACTACCATAAGAGCAGTTTTCCAGGATAATAAAAGAAGCTAACATTTATGAAAAGCCTTGACCCAGGAACTGTTACAGTATCCCTAGAATATAGACTTGGGAGGGAAGATAAGTAAAAATTTGGATATGAGGAGTTTGTTACTCATTTGCCATCATTATCTCAAAGTATCTCACCCAAATCAGAGACAGAATATAAACAATGCATCTAGAGATAATAGATATATAGATAGAAACATGATAGATATATACAAACATGATAGATAACATATAAACAATGCAACCAGAGAACTTCAGTATGTGTTTATTAACATACAGGTTGATATAAGCATTTATGATTCAGTAAACAGGATGCAAGTCAATAAGTAGACTTACGGCCACGAAGTTTTTTGGTGGGTGTTTGTGGAAGGTAGGATAGTTGTTTCATTCCCAACTGAATCAGAGTTGTTAGTAAGCCGGGTAAACATGGCAATGCCATCTGTTTTACCGCAGCAACATTTGCCTCACCAAACAGATTAACTAGTCCTTCGTTTTGGCAGTCTTATAAACCAACTCCCTCAATTAGTTAGAGGTAAATCAGGCTTGTAATGGGGAATGAAGAGGGGAAGAGAAAATGGCTGTAATTTCTTAGTGGTCTCAAAGCAGAGAGAGCACACGTGGGTCAGCAGGACAGGCTCTCTTGAGGAAATACAGCCTGAAAATCATGTTTTTCAGGATCAACAAAACTGTCATGCACCTCTTGTGGTGGTGGTAAGTCCAAAAAATGCATACTTTTATTCTCCTTCATTTTTTCACATTATTTTTTCTTAATTCCCAAGAATGTGCTGTCTGTTATGGATGCACTTTATCTCTATCAACTCCAAGGGCTAATTTAGGTGTTGGCATAATCAGAAGTGACAGGTGTTTAGCAGTGAGAGCCAGGAAAGCCCTCTGATATGTAGGAAAGTAGGAAAGATGTTCCTGATCCTCTGAAATCCTGAGGGAGTATGTAACATGCAGAAACCCACATACTAAAATTAAAACTGTAATGATAACCTTCTGTATAGAAAGGGTTTTCTTTCCAGCTAGTAGGGAGTAGGAGTTTCTAGCTTACAGAAGTACTGTAGTTAGGTTTTATGAAAGTTGTTCCAGTTGACCTGCAAGGGGAGAACAGGGAGTGAGGTGGCTGTGGCATTAGGGATCCCATGATGAGGAGGTGAGGAGCACCCTTTGGGTACCCTGTCACCTCGGGGATAAATAAGCAGAAAGATGCTTTGAGGTGAGGGGAAGGCATGGAAAGTTAGAGTAAGGTACAGGGGATGTCAGATAGAAGTGTCAAAAAGGCTTTTAATCAGATATTGTTTTCTTTTTACTTCTTCCCTCCCCAAATTGCTAACAGAGGCAGCCAACAGACACAGCAGTTTGTGCAACACTTCTTTGATCCTGCTTCAAGATCTTCCAATCAACTGGAAAAAACATTGGAGACTGTCCTGGGAAAGGTCCTGGGAACCGTCTGAGGAAATTCAGGGCACCTGCTGCTGCCAGGAGAGGTGAGAAGTACAGGAGGCCTTGACTTCTAACAATCTGTTCTTCTGTGTAGGCACCAATGATGCTGCCAGCAGCAGCCTGGAGTGTATGAAAAATGACCATAGAGCTCTGTTGGTGGAAGTTAAGGAAATGGGGATGAGGGTTTTTTTCCTGCAGTCTTGCTGGTGAGGGGAAGGGAGTGTAAGGAGATGGGCACTGGTACTGTGTATCAACAATTGGGTGCAGAGCTAGTGTGAGCCATGGGAGCCTATTCAAGGATCAACATCTGCTCGGGAGAGATAGGATCCATCTCACCAGGCAGGGTGAAGTTATCTTTGCCAGGAAGACTGAACTAGTAAGTGAGGTTTTGATTAGATTTGACATGGGAGAGGTAAAGCTAACACCTGTGAGGGAGTGACAAACAGGGTTGACAAGCAAAGGGCCTAGGGTGAAGTGAAGAAAAAGGAATACAAAATCAATAAAGCAGGTCTTAAGCAGAGTCACCTCAAGCATTTGCATGTAAGCAAGGAAGTGCCTACAAAGCACAGTTCTGGCAAAAATCCCCCACCCAGACCTCTTCTGGAAAAACAGCATGGCAGAGGCCTTTCTGAAGTGCCTGTACAGCAATGTATGCAGCTCGGAGAATAAACATGAGAAATTAGACATCTATGTTTATTTGCAGGGCTATCATCCTGTTGGGATCACAGGATGTAGTGGAATGTCTTGTATGACTGGAGTGCTGCAGTAGAGAGATATAGGCTCTTCAGGAAGGACGGGGCAGGAGGATGAGGAAGGGGAATTGCCCTTTATATGAAAGAGCAGT